>BDDA01000655.1:20780-31043 GCA_001662385.1 Chlamydomonas asymmetrica
AGGGCGGTGCTGTGGGACTACGGAAACGTAAGACCAGGCTAGGCTGGGGGTGCTAGGGGTGCTGCTGGGGGTGCTGTAGTACAGTATTGATAGTAGGGCTGCGCAACCCGGCCAGCTGAACAAGGGCAGGTGGTGATTATGATTTACAATCCCGTGGCAGTCGATGATGCTGTCAGCTGCATGGCAATTGTGGGCATGCGTGGCAGGGACGACACCCCGGCGGTTGGCTGCTTGCTTGATGCCTGCACGCATAGAATGCAGGCGACATGCTAGTCACGCCTTGCCGCAGCTCTCTATTGAGCGATACGTACTGCATGTGTTGTACTGCTCCTGCTGTACTTGTACTGCTCCTGCTGTACGTACTTGCAGGTGAGCAGCAGCAGCACGTGGTACACGCTGGCCAACCTGGAGACGACGCGCGGGGTGGCCAAGGGGCAGCGCATCATGCAGGTGAGCGTACATGCGTGTTTGCCGATGAAGGCAGTGGTTGTTGTTGCAGCAGCGTGTCTAGTGGTCAGTCAGAAACAGCGAGCAGTTTGCTTTGTCGCGCTTGCGGGTGTCATCGTTCGCAGTCTGGGTTGGTGATGCCGCAGACCCCTACAGTGTGCACAAACTCCTGCAGCATCCAGGCAGCATGCACTGCTTTGCGTGCACTGTGAATCACAAGATTCATCGTGAAAGCGCAAGCTGAACGCGTTCCTGGGTGATTCAGTTGACACCCAGCGATGGCGCAGGTCAGGTTGGGCCCAGTCCTGTGCGTCCTTGCGTATGTGATCACTGCGGCTGGGATCGATGTGTTACACTAGTTATACATTGTGTACGGTGCACTAGTTACACATTGAGTACGGTATGAAGGCCTTCATGCACATCACGCGCTGACACAAGCCACGGCCCCCCCGCCCCCACCTCTTGCCCAGCCCGTGTTTGGCTCAAGCCAGTCTTGATACGGTAATTTGATGCATTGGTTGTGTGCCTGTGCACACAGATCGGCGTCGGGTCCGGCATCAAGTGCGGCGTCAACATGTGGAAGGTGAGCGCTTGCTGAAACTGCGTGTGTTTGTTCGTGCATGTGTGCGATGGGCAAATGTTTGAAGGACACGGCTCGATAAACGCTGTGGTTGCCATATCGAGGACCGAGCCCCTGGGTTCTGCCTTCTGTTTGACCATACCAACAAGCGGGTGACAAAACCTAGGGGCCTGGTCCGCGGTCGGGCAACCATCCACAACATGAAGCATTGTCTCGTGCGTGTGTGTGATACTGTCATCGCTTGCCGCTCTCCCATGCTCTACCGTACTATCACAGTATGAGTTTGCCCCTTGCCCTTGTCCGATTGCTCGATTGTGCATTCAATTGCCCAATTGTTGTGCATTCAACTGTCATCAGGCTCTGCACCTCCTCCTCTGCCCCTCCCCACTGTGGTGCTGTGCTAGCGTTGAACTGCGACATAATATGCTCTTGCTGGGCCCTGGAAAACAGCGTGTTTTGCGCATTTGGGAGCGGTGGTTTCGGCCAATGTGGTGCTATGTCGGCGGTGCATTGCGACGGAATCATATGCTTGTGTCGGGCACCTGCCTGCAGGCTCTGCGCGACGTGCGTGACCTGCATGAGGCCTGGGAGCACCGCGTGCCGGCGCACGAGCGCGCCGCGCTGGCGGCGCTGGGGCGCGCGGCGACGGAGCTCGACGCGTCCTTCGGCTGGCGCCACGTGGCGGGGCGCGTGGTGCTGGCGGCGCTGATGGTGGTGATGCTGCTGGTGGTGCACCTACTGGTGGAGGGCGGAGACAAGCTCCTCATGCAGCCGGCAGCGGCGGCAGCGCCTTTCCTGACCGCCTGAGGACAGAACGACGGGGCCTCACTGCTGTCCGGGGAGCCCTGCTGGCACCCTGCTGCTCGTGCTGGGCTCCAGGGCCGCCTGGGCTACCCAGCCCTGTGCTGGGGTGACCTGAGGGAGAGGGTGTATCGACGTGCTGGACCGCTAGGTATTTCCTTGACCATCTCCCTGCAAGGCGGGTGGGGTGCGGGCCCCTTACTCTAGGGCCTGGAGCGTCACCTAGCATGATTACCGGTACTGCTGGGGTTGTCGTCAGTACAGCACGCCTGAGCCTGCTTGGCCATCGCCCCACTAGCGGCCGGCAGTGGGCCGGTTGCTTCCATCACTTGAACGTTGCCCAACTCGTGTTGTTGGGACTAATGCGATGCTTGAGCATGCGGAACGTACATTGGCGCACCGACGAACGCCGCATGGGTTTCACGCGTCCTGCCCCCGCACTTTATTGTTGAGTATTCTGCTGCAAATACCAAGTGTTTGCCTGGCTGGTCTGTCAGCAGTCGTGCATGCATGCATACAAATGCATGCAATGCGGGGGGCGTTGAGCGGGCGCCCAGGGAGCTGCATTTCCCCCCGTGGAGCCCTGCCTGCCTGCCTGCCTGCCTGGCTTGCAAGTTGCAACCCTTTTCTCATGTGGCAACACAAGCTGGACGGCGCCTTGCCGCAAATCATCGTGTGTGCTGTGCCTTAGGGATGGCAGGCGGTGGAGTGATTGCATGCATCATACGGTAATGGTCGTACGCTGGCGCGGTTGGGGTTGTGGGAATGAAGTTGTATGTTGCTGCACCACACCGGGCTGCGCTAGAGCGAGTGGTTGAGGGGCCGTTGCCCGCCTGCGCCTGTGCCTCGCGTACGGTGGGTGTGGCCATGCAGTTGGTTTGAGGCTGAGGCGAGTTGAACCGTATTTATGCTGTTGATCATTGTTTTATACCTCCATCGATTGTGCTGTGTGCTCGGTGGTTCTGGTCTAGGCAACCTCGAACGAGGTGCGTTTACTTGTGCCAGCACACACGCTTGTCTCCACCACCACGTTGTTGCTGATCGTGGCAGGCCCCTGGCTGCATCCTCTTCGGAATTTCCACCTGCCTGCTGTGCTGTTGACACGTGTCTTGCATTGCTGCTGCCTCTTTCATGCTCCCGATTGCTGGCATGAGCCAACTTGAGGGTCGCGCTGCCTGCTTGGGTGGTGTGCTCGCACGGTGGTGGAGTGCGTGCGTGTCTGCATGCATGCGTTGCGCTATCGGCTTTGTGCCGCACGAATCATCCCCGCAGATGTGGTTGGAATCACACGCATCCACGATCCGCTTTGGTCACATGCATAATGTGTAACGAGCTAGTTTCTTTCCCGGCTTTCTCACACCAGGCATTGTGATGCACGCAGCTACTTCATCAACAAATATTCCGTGTCATCATGAAAATCCAAGGGCCAATGGGTCCACCTACTACTGCTCTACAGCGGTTGGTTAGCAGACGGCGTGAGGCAACGCGTGGCTGTCGACCCGGCCGGGCGGTTGAAAGTGTGGCACACGCTGATTAGCACTGACCACCTCACAAACCTGCCAGCTGTGCAAAACTGTGTCGGGATCCTTGCAATAGTCGACAGAGACAGGCAGTTGCCACAACCAGGTTGACTTGCATGCAATTCAAGCGTGCACCTTCCCGCGCGGCTTACGTTATAAGGCAGTGCGCAAAGGCTTTGAAGCTCTTGCTGCAGGCCCTTCCCTACCTGCAAGGTGGATGTTCCTCACACAAAGGTTTGTGCCCTCGCCTGCCTCGATATTCACACCAAAACCTTTTCGAACGCAGGTTGCCAAACACGAATTGGACGCGTGCCTGGGAACTGCCATGGACATGAGCAGCGCTGAGCTGGGTGTTGCTCTATGGCACACTCGCAAATTGCCACTAAGAACAGGCAACAAGGGTGTCCACAACGATATGAGGTCACCGCTAGTAGGGAGTGAAACATGCTTCTTGGACGAACCAAGTGAGGGCGCAACGTGTCATAGGGTTTCAAAGCGTGGTCGGGGCAGCGAAGCTTATGATCAGGAGTGGGGTTCACTGCTGCGATTGATTCCCCTGGCCCCGTTCGATGACACCGCGCGTATGCCTGCACAGACTCTCCCAGCACATCGCTAAACGAATGATCCGGCCGACAACACAGCTGACAATGATCCGTTTCACCACACACAAGCAGGGTCTGCACTATTGCACAAACCCACCCTGTGTTCATCAACCTCACACTGCGTGTACCGCTTTGGCGTCGCGAACGCAACCAACGTGAAAACCTTGGAGAAGCCCCGCTAAGTTGCTGACAACAGCTGCAACCTAGCTCAAGCACGCCAAGACCCTCTTGAAGGCCTCAGGCACACGCCCAGTGAGGTGGGAAGCATCATGTGACAGTTACGACCAGCCTGAGCAGTGATTTCGGCTGATGAGGCTTTTCAAACCCAGAAGAAGCTGCGATAATGTGGAGTAGACCGTTGTGAGCAACCGAGTTGTGCTTTGTGTGCATCACCTTGCAGGTAGTTAGGGCACTGGACACGCGCCCATTTCGAGTTGGCTGCTTGCATCACCTGGCAACCACAGGCGTCGTCAGCTGAGGATACCCACCTGCCTCAGAACTCAGCACCTCCTCTTCTTTCAAACCTTCCTGACGTTCAGCAGGTTTAGAGGTTTCTTCCACCCCGCTGATCCCTGACCGCGGCTGCTGCTTCATCAGTGTGACTGCCTCCCGCTCTGCCGAGGACCATCAGCAAAGGCCTCAGCTGAGCGCTATGCCGCTCCTGGGCGCCGGCCCCAAAGCGAAGCGGCCGTACCTGGTAGACTTGTACTGCTACAAGCCCCCAGAGGAACACAGAGTGGACACGCCACACTGGTTTTCATACTGGAAAGAGACCGAGGTGCGTGCGCCCCTCCTCACCTGAGCACGTGCCGGGAGTACGTCACCATCACAGCCACTCCATGCTGCACAAATCGCCACACACCCAGCCATGTAGCACTTTCGTTTGCTTGCCTTCAAGTGGCCTCCTGCCGCTTTTCGTCGGCGCACCACTCACTGGCGGCGTTGTTTCCACGAGCGCCTGCAGAACCATGACACGCACGATAACGCGCAGCGGCGGACACACAAGAACAGCGGCACGGCAGCGCACGCCAGAGTACACTCCCCGTACATTGTATCACAGCTCTTGCCCTCACAGTCTGTCCTGTCCTGCTTGGCGCCTTTGGCCTCTACCTGCTGCACTGCACGGCACTGGTATGCAGCGGTACTCGCCAGAGGTGTTGGACTTCCTGCAGCGTATCGTCAAGCGCTCCGGCCTGAACCCCACCGGCACCTACCTGCCATGGAGCCTCACGCCGCAATACGTCGGCAACGACGCCAGGTGATTACCATGTACTGCATGCGCTGCACGCTGCGCCCTGCTGTGCACATTTTCGATGCAGGGTGCATGCAGGGTGCGTGTGGGTATGCGCTCATGCCCTTCGGCAGTACAGTACATTTTCATCTCAAGCTTGGCCAGTCGCATTGCACCATGCCTTGGTAATTCCTGCACACACGCGTGCATGTGTGTAGTTTTGACGCGCATGTCCGGAAGACAGTTGAAACTGAAGGTGTTCGGTTGCTGCTGCGTCTGTGTCTATATCTGTGTCTGTGTCTGTGCGTCAGGACCGACATGGACTCTGCAATGGACGAGTGCCGGCGTGTGGTGTTTGGCGCCGTGGAGGGTCTGCTCAGCAAGGTGAGCGCAAGCGCAGCGTGTGGGGACATGGACCGTCAGACACGTCGATTTATAACCACCTGGCCAATCCACTACGACTGGCCACTTCAGAAAAACCGATCGAGAATCATCCCTGTGTGCTGGGTTGAGCGGCAAGTGTTGGATGGCGTTGTGGCCGTAGCGAGGATCGGTCGGCTCGACGGCGATTGCCTGACGGTGCCTTGCAGAGGGGCGCAAACAATAAAATTGCCGCTTGCCAGCTCTCCTCAGCTGTGGACCATGATGTGGTTGTATTGATGGGGTTGCGGCGCCGCCTGGCCTGCTCTGACATGTGCTGAGCTGGCTTGTACTGCATTGTACCGCAGACGGGACTGCGCGCGAGCGACATTGACATCCTGGTGACGACCTGCTCCATCTTCTGCCCCACGCCCTCCATGTCCAGCATGGTGGGTGAGCGCCCAGAGGCATATACATGCCTGCTGATCTGCAAAATGTGCGAGTGATTTACCGTGATTTGTTTTGCTCATCTGGTGGCCTTGTAGGCCATCGAGTGAGATGCATGCACGACGCAGCTGCGAGGTGACTGTGCATTCCAAGCTAGCCAATGCATGGTTGACTTTACATCACTTGGCGAATCAGGCCATTCATGGATGGTGTGAGTGGACGTGAAGCCAGTGCATGTTCCCCATTATGGGCTGCTGACTGGGCACCGCATTTTGTTGAAGTCGTTGTGGATCTCGCGGTCCCGCCATGCAGATCGTGAACAAGTTCGGCATGCGGCCTGACATCCACTCCTATCACATGGGTGGCATGGGCTGCAGCAACGGCGTCGTCGCCATGAACCTCATCCACGACCTCCTGGCGGTACGTACTGCAATACTGTATGTACTGCTGCTGCTGCAGTGCAGCCAGCGGAGTGTCCAGACAGCGCATCGCTTCACCGCATGGCTTGCGCTTGTGGCAGGGCAGCGACCGCTGGGGAGTGATGGCGACACCGTAACGCATTCTAGCACGGATTGCATACATGTGAAGCGATGCCGTGAACTTGGCCGCAACAGAGGGCTAACGTAGCCAGTAGCGCGGACGCCCGGTGACCCGCTCGTAGCTTGGCAGTACCCCACCCTGGGTGTGTCTCCCGGGGAATTGCCCGCATCCCTCCACCCCGCTGCAGCCCGCCATGCTCCTGCCGCAGGCAATGGCCACGCATCAAAGCATCCCACGCACACTGCAAACAACACAACCAAGCAACCCCCACTAGCATTTGCCAGTCTGTACCGCCACTGTTCCGCCACTGTTTAGTCCATCAATGTAAATTACATGTCACCTTGTCATTCATTACCGTACGTATCAGACTATCTGTACATCACACTAGCTACGGTGTTGGTGGACGGATGGCTCGCGACCCCTTTATCACGACCCCTCTGTCCCCCTGTATCCCCCTTGCCCCCCAACAGGCGCACCCCAACTGCAACGCGCTGTTTGTGACGACCGAGACCACCACCCCCGCCTATTACGCCGGCAGCGAGCGCAGCAGGCTCGTCACCAACCTGCTTTTCCGCGAGGGTGCGGCAGCCATGCTGCTCACCAACAAGCCGAAGTAGGTGGTGCAGGCGATGCAGTGGCCAGTAGTACTGTGTGCTGCATCATTTGTGATTTGCGCTGATGAGTGCTGGCTTTTGATGCTCGTGACCGGTGGCCAAATAATGTGGCATCAGTTTCGCATGGCATTGGAGATGGGGTTTGGTCTGTGCATAAGGCTTACTGTATCACTTATTCGAATATTCAACACTTGTGTGCTGCCCTGCAGGCTGATCAAGCGTGCCAAGTATGTGTTGGAGCATCAGGTGCGTGTGCACGTGGGGGGCACGTCAGGCAGCAGGACGAGCAAGGGCAGCGGCACTGCCAACGCCAAGACGACACCAGGCGCCGTCAGCAACGGCACCACCGCCGCTGCTGCCGCCGTGGTTCCCAGCAAGGCAGCGCCGCCGACGAAACTCTCCGCTGGCCAGAAGGCACCGCCTAACTTGCCCCGCGCTGCCGCTGCTGCTGCCGCCGCCGCCGGCGGTGACGCCGCCGCCACCACCGGCGATGACGCATACACTGCCATCCGCTACGGACTGGACGCCGAAGGTGGGCGGTTGGTGTGTTCACAGCAAACTGTTCACATGCAACAGGAATGCAGCGGACGCGGCAGTGTCGCATTGAAGTGGGGTCGTTGGAATTCTTGCATCCAACATGCAGATGTTGCATCAAGTTTGTGCCATGCGTGCACTGCCCTGGGCAGCGACCCACATGACACCCGCCCGCTGCGCATCCTGCTGCGTTTCCAGCCTGCCGTGTGCTCATTGACCGTCTTGGCGTGCATGCACCACGCCGCAGGCCGCACCGGCATCTACCTGGGCCAAAATGTGGTTTCGGAGGCGACGCGCGCACTCACGATGGCGCTCACCAAGGTGCGCCCGCCCTCGCGCCCCCTCTCAGTGCCCACATATTACCTTGCCAAGGAAACTCCACATTGCCCCCCCCAACCGGTTCACATCTATGCTAAATGCCACCATAGCCAAATTGAGCCACTGTTTGCTGTCACCGTGTGTGCCTGATGCATCGTACTGTGGCTTTGCATGTCCAGTATGCGTCATGCTTGCTTGGCGAACCCGGAAACAGGGCGTTGGCGGACATACGGATTACATCGTGTGTCTGGTGTGATCGTGGGGACGCAGGTTGGCCCCAAGGTGCTGACGTGGCAGCAGCTCTTCGCGTTCGCCGGCAACGCGGCCGCCCGCACCCTGCTCAAGGCCGCTCACCGAGCGCTCGGCTCCAGCGGCAAACCACCCGAGGTCGCTGCCGCAGCCGCCAAGGCCAGCCCGGGGGTTGCCGCTGCCGCTGTCATTGCTCAGCCGAAGCCGGAGGCGGTCGTCAAGAACGGCAAGGCGGCATCAGCCAAGCCCGCTCAGCGTGCGGCAAACGGGAATGCAGGGGCGGCCCGCGCACAGCCGGGATCTCCTGCGGGGGCAGGCAACGGGGACATCAAGCCGGCTGAGGATCAGCTGCTCAAGAGCAGCAGCAGCAGCAGCAGCGGCAGCAGCGGCGATGAGGAGGCCAGGAACGGCAACACGGGGCCTCTGACTGCCAAGGGTCAGCCCGCGGTGAATGGAGGGAAGCTGCTGGCAGCAGCAGCAGGAGAGTCGTCGCAGGGCAAGGCCAAGCGGGCGCGGGTGCATCCTGTCGCGGCGCTGCTGCCTGCTGTGCCCGCGCCGTACCGGCCTGCGTTCGGGCGCGCGGTGCCTTACTTCCTCATCCACGCGGGCGGCGCAAAGGTGAGTGGGCGCGAGGAGGGGAGACCGCAGCAGCAGCGGCGGCAGCAGCGGGTGTGGCTTGTGTACCGTATAACGCCAGCAGGCACGGGTTGGTCGTGCAGGCCTCTTTGACTCCCATCCTGATCATTGCTGCTTTGCCTGTGCTTGCCGTAACAGCGCCCTTACTCACACTGGCGGAACACATGTGCCGCCACGGAGGCTGCATGGTGCGCCGGCACTTCTTGGCCCCCTCCAACCCTGCCCCCGTCCTCATGCTGCTGAGCATGCATGCGTGCGTGCATGCCCCCTCCCCTCCCTGCCCCCTGGTGCGCAGGTGCTTGACGGTCTGGGTGACGCGCTGAGCCTCAGCCACGACCAGCTGGCGCCCAGCAGGGCGGTGCTGTGGGACTACGGAAATGTAAGACTAGGCTGCTGGGGCTGCTGCTGGGGTACTGCTGGGGGTGCCGTAGTAGGGTGGCGTAGCCCAGCCGGCTGACTGACTGACTGGCCAAGGGGAGGTGGCGATAATAAATATTCATAATCTTGTTTGGCTGTGCAACAAGGGCGATCCTGTGGTGGTCAATGAAGCTGTCAGCTGCATGGCAACAGTGGGCATGCATGGCAGGGGCAAGGGGAGGTGACTGGTGTGCATGATTGGGCACAGCCACAGTGTCACACTGTGTGCGTCGCAGCTTCCTGCGCCACGCACCACCGCTGTACGTATTGCGTACACATGCCTGAGCGGTACGTACTGCGTGCGTTGTGATGTACTGCTTCTGCTGTATGTACTTGCAGGTGAGCAGCAGCAGCACGTGGTACACGCTGGCCAACCTGGAGACGACGCGCGGGGTGGCCAAGGGGCAGCGCATCATGCAGGTGAGCGTACGGCGCACCGTAGGCGTACAGGGAGAGAGCGGTTTCAAAGCTGGAACCTTGAACCAGTTGCGCACGGCTGACAATCCGGGTTACAGAAGCAGAACCACTAAGCAGACCAGCTGTTTACGTGAGGGGCTTGCCAGGCGCTGTGGTGTCTGGGATGTGCCTCCTGGCGGGTAGCGGGCATGATTGGCTCGGCTGGGTCGAGCGCCACGTGCATGCCAGCGCCTGGGGTGACGTCGCATGCTAGTGCTGGTAGTGGATGTGTCAATGAATCAAGCCATGCAGGGCGCTGAAGCAACCAACGCGGAGGAATGCCTGACGCTGCCATGCTGAGCACAGCAGATGTCCTTGCCCCTCTCACGTCCTGGCCGCACCTCACCTTCCTGTGCAGATCGGCGTCGGGTCCGGCATCAAGTGTGGCGTCAATGTGTGGAAGGTGAGCGCTTGACCAAGCTGCATGCGTGCATGCGAGTGGTAGTCCGCTACCAGCTGTACACCATTATGTTGGTCAGAAGGTGTCTGCTTGACCCCCCCCCCCCCCCCC
>BDDA01000655.1:31957-45757 GCA_001662385.1 Chlamydomonas asymmetrica
CTGGCTGATGAGAGCCTTGCCTTGGAAGTTGGCACCCAGTGTGTTTTGCACGTTCGAGAGTGGTGGTTTCAACGCGCATGGTTGCTATGCTGGCGATGAGCTGCAACCACTGCATGCTCTTGCTGGGCCCCTGCAGGCTCTGCGCGACGTGCGTGACCTGCATGAGGCCTGGGAGCACCGCGTGCCGGCGCACGAGCGCGCCGCGGTGGCGGCGGGAGCGGCCAGGATGAAGGCATCCTTCGCCCGGCGCCGCATGATGGGGCGCCTGATGCTCGCCGTGGCGTTGGTGATGCTGCTGTACTTTGTGCACATCACGCATGTCGTCTCGCAGCGCATGCGCAGCGTCTTCAAGCTTGAGTGAGCGTTGGCGCGCTGCTTTGGGTGCGTTGCACCACTGCGCTGCGTCAAGAGCACGCGCGGGTCAAAGCCCGTGAGCCTGGCAACTCTTCCAGGAGTCTAGTTACTGTCTAGTCTGAAGATTTTCCATTTTTCCCTGAATACTGGCACCGTATTCGTAGCTATGCCATCAACGATTGTTTGCCATTTTGTCACATCGTTGGCTATTTTGTTTAGTACGTACATGTTCGCAAACAGTTGTTGCAGTTGCTGACTGCGACAACGGTGCTTAAGTCGTCGGCTTCTGTGCTGGGAGCCAGGCCAGGCCGTAAATGTATGTAGGAACACGATTGCAAGGGCTTGGGCTCCACCGCTTTGCAGGGCCGTGCACCAAGACGGGCCGACCTTGAGTACGTCAACCGATCTTGTAACTAGGAATGCTTGCTGATGTGGGACTCCAAAAGCAAAGTGTAGACTTGCAGACAGTTTGTTGTACGAGAAACGCATGAAATCCATGCGGGATGCCATGCCATGTTCAGAGCACAAGCGCCCACGCGCCAGCAGCACATGGGTTGCGAGGTGAACTACAAGACTGTCGTTTGTTCGTCCTTGCCTAGGGTCGTTGCCTCTTGCTTGGCCTGCCGGAGCTCAGCCTCAAGCGCCAAGTGCAAGCAGGTGACCGACTGCTTGTGCTGAAGACAATTCGCTATCTGGAATGCTAGCAGCACTGGAAGTGCAACTGACTGGTCCTATGCTTATGCTGCAGGTTGCAAGCGTCTGACCCGTTAGCAACAGAGTTTGCGACCGACAACCTTGCAGCACTGCCGCAGACCCCGCTGCACCATGCTGTCTCGCACCCTGGGCGTGGTATGTCGCGCGGCGCTTAGCACAGCTCAGGGCTGTGCAGCTCAGCAGGCCACTGCCTGCGCAGCAGTTTCAGCCTCACACTTGTTTGCCACACGAGCGTTCGCGACCAACAGCACTGATGTCTTCAACATACACAAGGACACGCCTGAGAACAACCCCAGTATAAAGTTTGACTTTACCCCGGTGAGTTCTTTCAGTTATGCTTATCTTGTCGACTACGCTCTCACGAACGAGCGTAGCGCATGTGCTGGGCCCTGCCCCATAAGTGCAGTGACGTGCTGCGCTGCTTGACAGCATAGCACAGACTGCACTGTGAGCATATGAAATTCTGATCAGGGAGAGCAACCCACTCTGAGCTTGGTTGAACGGGCCTGCCTAGGAGTGGAAAAACCTGTGCAGGGCGCGGTGCCACCCGCCCTGGACGCGCTCAGACAGTCCTGAAGGCTATTAACCTTCTGGCGCCTGTGCAAATGCTCGATATCTGCTGCACAGGCAAACTACAAGATAGTGAATGATATCATCTCCCGCTATCCGCCCAACTACAAAGCATCGGCGGTGATCCCTATGCTCGACATCGCGCAGCAGCAAAACAAGGGCACTGTCACGCTGGCCGTCATGAACAAAATAGCAGAGATTCTTGAAATGGCTCCCATCCGTGTGTACGAGGTGGCCACTTTCTACACCATGTTCAACCGCTCAAAGATTGGCAAGTACCACGTGTGCATCTGCGGCACCACGCCTTGCAGGTACGCGTGCGCCGTGCCTCCACTCAGTGGAACCTGTTCCGCAGAACACACACACATTGCCTTGCTTTGTGGCTGCTTGGTTCCGCCAGCTGTGCACCAAGTGACGCACGCACGATGCTGCGCTTGTCACAGGCTCCAAGGCGCAGAGAAGATTGAAGCGGCGCTGACGAAGCACCTTGGCATCGGCATCGGCCAGACCACCGCTGATGGCACCTTCACGCTGGGTGAGATGGAGTGCATGGGCGCGTGCGTCAACGCGCCCATGATCGCTGTGGCGGACTACACAAAGGTGAGGACTGAGGAGGGGCTCATTACCCCGTGATTCTCCTCATGCTGTACATCATGCACACCAGGTCAAATCCGTCCTGCACTTTGGTAGGATTCATGCTTGGTCATCGTGCTGTGGGGGTCAACATGGCCCCAGGCACACCCGACAGCGTGCGCTGTTGCCCAACCATGCGTTGGCGGACTGGCTGGTACACGTCCATCCGCCACAGGGCTAAGCAATGTGCGGCACACACAACGGCGGGCCTTGATTGCATGCTTTGCCCCATAGCCTATGTCTTGCTGCCCACTCCTCCCCATCTCACGTGGCTGCACGCGATTACGGTGCGCCTCCGGCAGACCTGCTCAAACGATAGCACAGTCACACGCGCCCACCATGTGGGACAGCGCGGCTCAGCCTTTCACAGCTTGAGCAATGCCAGTCGAAGGTCTCTGTGTGTTCACTACGCGTCTGGTCACCTTGTCGTGACCGGTGGAATGCCGCTTGCGGCTTGCTGGGCCGATACCCCCACCCCCTTGCCTGCTCTGCCTTGTGACGATGCATGCATTCTACTGAAATGTTCGAGCTTCCGCCCGCTGACATGTACTGGCGTACATCATATGCGCCCGCTGCCCCCGTGTCGGCCCGCTGACGTGTACTGGTTGGTGTACATCATGCGTGTGCGTGTGCGCTGCGCAGGGCGTTGAGGGCTTCACCTACACCTACTACGAGGACCTCTCCCCGGAGGACGCCGTCAAGATCGTGGACCAGCTCAAGAAGGGCGAGAAGCCCAAGGTGAGGACCGAGCGAGCAGCATGGTGGAGTGTGTGTGGGACGCACGCCGCTTCCTGGGTGCTCGGTGGTATGTTCTGTGTGTTTAGGGATGTTTGGTTTCCGTGGGGCCATGCAGTGTGCTTCCCGTGGGGCCGTGCAGTGTGCGTGTGCGTTGTTTTATTTGTGGTTTTTTTTTGGCGCGGCAAAGGCCGTGGAGGAGTCGGGCAGCGGGCAGGGAGCTTTTTGCAGGGCTGGTTGCAGATCAGGGGGGAGGGGACTGGGGAGTGTTCCAGGGGAGTGCTCCACAAGCTGCAAGCGTGGGTGCAGAAATGTTGTATTGCATTGCATCAGCAGCGTACTTCAACCAGCGTCTACTGCTGACTGTGCACAAAGGACACAGTCCTGGCCTTGAAATCCTTTGCATCAATATTGCGTGGGAGGTGGGGAAACTGATTGTCCAAACTGCGTCAGCTGCGTCAACACAGCAGGTGCCACGTGTGGACACACGTCTGCTTGCTTGCGTCATCGTCTGCCGCACCGCAGGCCGGGTCACAGTACCGCAGCAAGGCGGAGCCTGCCGGGGCGATGGCTGGCGGCAAGTGGATCCCCAAGGACGGCACGTCGACGCTGATGGGCACTCCGCGGGGCCCGTATTGCCGAGACCTGTCCAAGTGCTGAGCGAAGGAACGAGCGGTTGCAGCGCCAACAGGGCTCACAGGCATGCTTGTGAAGGACTGGCGCATTGGACCTGGTGTGGCCGTGCTTGACAACACTGATTACGCAAATGCTCGTCACACGTTCACACCCGCACATCTGTTTGTACAACATCGACAACCAAAGAATGCTCTGCCCTTGACACCAGCCCTTGACGGGGCAGGCATGGCTTACTGTGACTGGCTTACTGCAACGTGCTGCTTGTTTCAGGAGCAAAACGACTGTTTGTTTGGCAGGGTTTGTGACGACTGGTGCATTGCTGTGGGGCCCCCTACCTGTGGTCGTTTTCGCCATGAACGTGCTTGCTTTAGCCACAGGCCACACCGCCCATCTGTGTTTGTCGTCTCCCTGTATATGTGTGGAAGTAGTTCAAGGTTGGAAAGGTTTCGCCGCCAGCCCATGCCCTGCGGTTGGGTCGCAGGGTTCTTACGCTGAATACGCAGCGGCTGATTACGCACCGGTGTGTCAGCTCAGCTGCAAGCAGCTTGTATATCACCCTGCTCATGGCCTTATCCAGTACAGGCCCCCATTGGACGGGCTTTGCTTCTTCAATTGCGCCCAGTGTGATTGCACGGGTGCACGTGGCGGAATTTGGAGTGGATGGCAGCTCCAAGCTTTTTCACACTCACAGGGGAAGGACCAACGCCTGCCTATGACTTCGAGCGCAAACGCATCGCAAAAGGTCGCACAGCGTTTACACCTGCAAATCGGGTGAACACCATAGCGCACGGCTTGCTGAGTTAAGTGTTGACGCACCTTGCCAAAATTGCCACTCCACACTAGTTCCACCCTAACCTCCAAGCCACAAAGCTCTTCGAACACAAACTCTTGCTCCCAAGACGCACCCTTTGATTCTATTCAGCACTGACAACGCTTTCAGCGCGGGGCGACTTCGTAGTGCCTCGATTGCAACACCGGATGAACTTGAGAAGGTGGGAAGTCTGTATACAATGCAAGGGCACGCGTCAACCATGGTGTGGTCAGCGCTCCTTTCGGGTTGATTGAGCGGTGTGTCTAATGACAGGGTCGCTAGCCAGGTCGCAAATGTGCTCCTCAGTTGGCCCCAACTGTGGTTGGCCCCCTGTGCTGGCCTAAGACAGTGACCTGTGGTGTGCACTGTAAGAGTTTAGGCATGCTCTTTTCTGGTGGGCTGTGAGAGATACCTGCAGCTGAGGGGAACCCACCCCTTCTGCTGGTCCGTGCGCGAGACATTGCACAGTTAGCAGCGCTCGTGTGCGACCTTGCCGCAACGGGGGCAATGCAACGGATGAAACTTGCTATAGGAACTTGTTTGCGTACATCAACGCACCAGGTGTTTGCCGCATAGGCGCAAACACCTGGTGCCTTCTGGCGAGTTTGAAGCAGTGTGAACATACATTTCCCCAAACTGCACTGTAGGCGCGCCCTTGTGGCCTGTCTTATCGTGGAGAATACAATGCAGCACAACCCCAACCTGACTTATGTCTGTCTCTTGTTCAGCAGGAAGGCCATGCTGGCGTGAGCCGGCCTGCCGCGTACGCCAACCACATCTCAAGTCCGCTGCGGTCTGTGCCCCAGCTGCCGTCGTTCCACTGAAGGGTCCTTCCCACAGTTCACATAGTCTTGGCCCATCTCGTTCCCTCGGCATCGTACAGCACAACGCCGCAAGAAGTGCCATACCTCGTATACTGGTGCCACTCTCTTGGGGCAACGGGCACAAGTATGGGGGGCGACGAGAATGATGGAGGCTTGCACATCCACAGCGAGGGCCGTGATCATGCAGACAGGCAGCACTATGCCGATGCTGCTGACGGCAACGACTATGACGGGGACCAACCGGATGGTCCACAAGGGGAGCGGTCACCCACCCCTGGCCCAGAGAAGGGTTATGAGAAGGGTGGAGGAGGTGGGGACAAGCCCTGCACTTCCAGCTACAGGTGCGACAATACTGCACTGGGCCGCTCTGTTCCAGTCTAGCCCGTTGCTTGAAGTTGTCGGGTCCCGTGTGCTGCTCCGTGTCGTTGTTGTTAGGTGCTCTTCCACAATGCAGAGGGTGGTTGTAAGTTTGCTGAGGATTTGCAGGAGTTTGTGTGGACCCCCATCAAAGTCAGGAAGTCCCACTTGCGTCGCACCGCTTGACCGTGGAGTCTTTGTGTTTGTGCGGTGCCATCTCTCGTTGTCAGGGGGGTATGCTGGCATAAGAAGAGCAAAAAGTGGCAGGCTGCTATCAACAGTTCAGGGCGTCACGTGTATCTTGGATCGTTTGAGACTGAGGAGGATGCGGCCAGAATGTTCGACAAGGTAACAGTGCTGCTTGGTCCTGCTGGTCTTGGCCTGGCTGGCGTGGACGGCCTCCTGGTGTTTAGGACTGACACACTGCTGGCTGACATGGTGATAGCGTCGAAACTTCGACTTCGCTGATTCCGGTTGCGTGCAGGTTGCGCTGCATGTACGCGGCACGAAGGCTAAGCTCAACTTCAGATACCAGGTGAGACTTACTTTCGTTGCCGATACATGCACCTTTCTGTGTCATGCTGAGCTGGCACACCTGCACACAGGTGACCAGCGCTGACCCGTCAAACGCTTGCTTGCTGTGTCTATCTGCAGGATTACATTGATCCTGTCCGCGGCTGCTTGATGATGGACCCCAAAGTGGAGCAGCTTGTAACGGTATGCAGACCCTTGCACCTGATATTGCCTGGCTTGTTGCACCACGTACTGTCTGAGCGAGTGCAAACATGTACGCGCGACGCCATACGAACTTCCGCTGTGCTTGTGCTGCACTTGTGCGGGGCGGGTTTTGTAGGAGGCCAGGGCAGCCATGGTTGCCAAAATGAAGAAGAAGGAGGAAGCGGCAGCGAAAACCACTGGCACACCCGTGAGTGCCCAGCCCACGCCGCCACCGGCGGCAGCCTCAGCGCCTGCGTCAGCCGCGCAGCACCACCGCCCCACGCACACGCCTGCGCAGCTGCCTCCCTACCAGCAACCACCGCTGCTATCGGAGGTCATCCAACAGCAGCAACAGCAACAACAGCAGCAACAACAACAGCAGCAGCAGGCGCAGGCCCAGGCGCAGCTCTCGAGGCTTTCCGGGCCAGGCCGCAAGCGGAAGCTCGGCGACGTGTCTGCCAGCGACGAGCACGGGGGCCAGATGGCCGGCGCGTCTGGCTTCGGTGGTGCGGGCGGTGGCGGAGGCCCGAACCACACAGCCGCTGCTGCGCTGTCTGCCCTGGAGCGGCTAGAGAAGCTGGAGCGGATCGAGGGAAGCATGCCTGTGCCGGTAGGGATATCGTTGGGCCATATGGGTCAGGTGGGCCAGACCGTGCAGCTACAGTTCACAATGCAGCAGCAGCAGCAGCATGCGCGGGGGTCGCTGGGCGGCGGCGATGACGCCGACCGCGCAACGCTGCTGGACAAGGTGGGGCAGAACACCGGCGGCCTGTTTGCGGCGGCCCTCGGCGCTACAGCGGCAGGTGCCGCGGGGCCCACCGCGTCGCCGGGCGACAGCAACGCGTCGGACGGCAGCATGCGCATCGCCGGCGGCGGCGGCGGCGGCGGCGGCATGGTGGGCGGGTCGCTAGCCGGCATGATGCTGCAGTACTCTGCCGCTGCGGGCGACGCGCGTGCGCTCAGCCTGGGTGGCGCCATGCACGGCGCCGACCGGGTGCTGCTGGCGGGCCTCGGAGGCGGCGGCGGCGGCGGCGGCGGCGCGCTGGGCCCTCCGGCCTCCGCGAGCGGGCTGCGCTACGTGCGCGCGGCCAGCAGCACCGCGCTCGGCGGCGCGAGCAGCAGCAGTGGCGGCGGGGGCGGGCGCGACGGCGGCGGCGGCGGGGCCAGCAGCGAGGGCTGCCCGCCGGACATCACCTACCAGCGCGTGCCCTCCGGCAGCGGCGCCGGCGTGGTGCTTGACAAGAGCGCGGGCAGCAGCGCCAGCCAGCAGCTGCTGTACCTGCCGCCCAGCAACGGGCGGGGGGGCGGGAAGGGCGCACAGGGCGCGGGCGCGGCGGCGGTCAAGGTGCGTGCGGCAGGCGGGCGTGGAGGTGGTGGTGCGAGGGCGGGCGCGGGAGGTGCAGGGGTGGGCGCGGTGTTTGCCAGGACCTGGCGGCCTATTTCAGCAGCGCAGCGTGCACGTACGGCATGCATACACGCGCTGTGCCTTGCGCTGGTGTCTGCATGGTGGCCCTGGACCACCACCACCACCACCACCACCACCAGATGCCCGTGCTCCTTGAGCTTGGGCTGAATGAGTCACTACGAACTACCTGGCTGGGTATGGTTCCTGTGCGAGCGCGTAATAAACATTGCTTTCCCCGTGTTTCGGCGTCACCAAATGCATGCATGCATTGTGCATTTGCGCCGCAAACGCAGGCGCCGCAATGGGGCCAGGGGGGGGGCGGCGGCGGCGGCAGCAGCCACGACGACGTGCTCAACGACCTGCTGGCGCTCGTGGCGGCCAAGCTGCCGCCCGGCGCCGTGCTGGACGGCGTCGTCCCTGCCGGCGACACCGACAGCATGCTGGGCTTCGTCTACAACGTCCCCCAGCAGCAGCAGCAGCAGCAGCAGCAGAACGGCGGGGGCGGGGGGGACGGCGGCGGCACGGGGGGGCACGGCGGCAGCGGCGCGCGCTTTGGCTGCGGCGTGTTGTACCAGGAGGCGCGGAAGGTGAAGGACCTGGGGCTGTACTCCACCTCGGATGACTCACTGCAGGTAGGAGGAGTGTACTGCAGGCTTGGTACCTTTCACTAAGGGCTTGTTTCCACTGAGGTCCAGACCCATTTTTCGGACCCGGAAACAAACCATAACCTAACCAAACGGCACCGTAATTGCAATTGGCTGGGCTGGGTGGTTCAGGCGGACACGTCGGCCATCACGCGTGTGTGTGTGAGTGAGTGGCTGCTGCGTGTGCATGCATGTGCATGTATGTATGCGTGTTCAGGCGCTGCGGGGCGCGATGTCGCTGCTGGCCGACCTGAAGCGCAGCACCAGCAGCACCACCAGCACCACCACGTTCCTTCAGGCACAGCTCAGCGACCAGTCCCAGCAGCACAAGGCGGCGGACGAGATGCTAGTGCGCAGCTTCAGCATGCAGCAGCAGCAGCAGCAGGGGGGCTCCCAGGGAGGCCAGCAGGGCCAGCAACAGCAGCAGGGCCAGCAACAGCAGGGTCAGCAGCAGCTGCAGCAGGTGGTGTACAGCCCCAACGCTCGATCTGTGCAGCTCCTGCCCAACAACCAACTGCAACTAGGGGACATCCAGGTATGTGCGCGTGTGCAGGCGCATGTACCGTATGTACCGCATGGGGGGCATGGGGGGCATGGGGAAGTGGCTGTGGGGGGGCACGTGTGTGGTGGGCCTGTCCGGGCGGGCAAACAACCCACCAGCATCAGCTCAGGAGGGCGGGCCAACAGCCGATCCGCCAACCAAACAACACCTGCGTGTGTTAGCTAGCGCCTAGCAGGGTCGGGGCCCCATAGATCCAGAGCAGCATGTTAACCAGGCAGATATTGCAAAGCCAAGGGTGCATGCGTTTGTGTCGCCAGCCATGCCCCGACAACTGCATTGTGTATTCCCGATGTTGCTGTCCGGGCCGTTCAGTGCGCTTTGCTAGCACGCCAGCATTACCTGCCCCGCCACGGACGATGCATGAAAGATTGCTTGCACGCATCGTACAGCGCTCATTGGCTTAACCCTGCCTGTCTTGCCCTTCTCACTCCCTGCCCTGCCTGCCAGGTGCCCTCCAACGGCAACACGCTGCAGTACGTACTGCTGCCGGGCAACAACGGCGCCAGCGGGCTGCACTTCCAGCAGGGCTCCCCACTCTCCCAGCAGCAGCAGCAGCAACAGCAACACTCGGCCATGCAAGCTCTGAAGCAGCAGCAGCGGCGGCGGGGGTCTTCGTCGGGCGGCAATAACAGCAATGGTGACAACGAAACGGATGCTGCGGTCGCGTACGCGAACGCGATGGCGGCGCTGTCAGTGCGCGCACGCGTGTCGCAAACGGGGCCTGGGCTTGGAGGCGGAGGCGGAGGCGGCAGCGGCGGGCCGGTGCATGCCGGCTTCTCGACGCTGCAAAACCTGTCGCGTGTCGACATCCAGGTGCGAATGGGGGAATGCGGGCAGCCGGGGTTGCATGCATGCATGCTTTCGCGGACTGTGTTGGGAAGTGCACGGACGATCCTGGTGCTGCTTGTAGGAGTTGTGGTGGGTCTGTGGCCACCAGAGGCATAGCAGGAGCCGGGGGAAGGGGAGTGCAAGAGGGCTGCTGCTGTAGCCACCTCACAGTGGCATAGATGCATAGATGGTTGAGGCACACATCGTCTGGGGACAGCTGCAGAAAGTTACCCCGCTGGTGCTGCTGCCTTCTCGCGCGGTGCATGGTGCATGCGCTGATGTTGTCCACACCTTGCTTGCCCTGCCTCCCCCCCCCCCCACCATTCCTGCTGCCTCCCTGTGTCCACGGTCGTATCACCCCACACACGCACCCATGTCCATCTCCCTGGCCTGCAGGAAGCACTTCAGCTGTACTTTTCCACACGCTGAGGCGTATCGTTGCAGCAGGATGGCTTCATCCACGCACCCGTCTGCTCAGCAGTCCGCCGCTGCTGTTCTCTTGCTGGCAGCACTAGCCAAGCCTTTGCGAAGCCCAAGCTGCAACGCATGATTGTGCAAGCGGCTGCAACCTCTGCGAGTTGATCACATCGTACTAAAGACGCAGCAGCCTCAGCACCACCGCTGCTGCGCCCAAGCATTCATTGATTCTCGTCGTCGCACTATGAGCACAGCCAGCCTTAATAGCCAGCAGCACAGCGGCAGTGTGTGTACCGGGGCAGCAGCCAAGCGTGGCAAGGACGCACTGCACCGCTGCTTAGCCAAGCATCAGCGCCACCACGCAGACTTCTCATGCCTGTTGTACAACCTGGGGTGTACCGCCAAGTCCACAGTTGGACCTGCCAAGTCCACGCTGTTTCGACGCCAGTTGAGTTGCATACATGAGCTTCTGGTTGTGTCGGCAGTACTCAGGCAGATGCAGCTACTGATTGCAAAGCCTGGTTTGTGAACTGTACAGCGTTGCGCTGCCTTGTTGCTCTACAGCTATAGAAGTACTCCCTCGCTCACTGGTAGGTGGGTGGGTGTGTACGCGCATGTGGGTGCGGTGGACCGCTGACCCTGGTGCTGCTGGCCAACTGTCCTGCCCAACTCCGATCCACAGCCAATGTGAATTTGGTGCCAGCCTTTGGTCATCTGGTAGAGGCTAGCATGGTCCGGGCCCAGAGCACGCTCCCAGGACGCAGCCTGTGTCCGAATGCTGCTTTTAATGTGCATGCTGACGACGCGCCGCGCCACTCGAGACCGCACCCACAGTTGCTCAATCATTCGCCCCAACAGGGCGCGCTCTGGCGGTGCGACTGGCTTGCCGCTGAACTGCCCCTTCCTCTTTCCACAAGCTGAAATCCTTGCATGGGTGTCCGCCGTACCCTATAGAGTATGTCCCCAGGTTGCCGTACCCTATAGAGTATATGTCCCCAGGTTGCCCTTCCCTTACCCTCGCAGTTGCTATTTCAGGCTGCTACGCACGCTCACACATCCGCACTTGACTCAATGGTTTTGGGCATGCCGCCGACACGTATTCTCCCGTGACGGTCACGTGTTGGATTGTTGGACGGCACAGCGTGTCCTGGCCGCAGCAGGGCTGTATGTACCGCAGTACGTACCGCACTTCTCACCGCCAGTGGCGGCTGAGGCAGCTGTTGTGTGTTGCCGTATTGGTACAAGAAGCGTCCGCCCACTCAAGCACTGTTGTACCAGCTGTACTGTTGGTAGCCATTGTTCTAGTAGCACCGTAGTAGTTGCACTACGTAACAACGCGAGGTACCGGTACAGAACGAGGGTGTTGATCGAATGAAGCCGACGCTTCTTAGTAGGTGTATAATGGCTAGTCCGCAGCGGTGAGGGGCTGCCACAACACTCCACGCAACGTCCCTCACCTACTGACCTCACATTTCCACACACACACACACTGGATGCTCTGCTGCGCACACGTTATTGCGATTCCGTTGTCGCCGTGTGCTGCGCTCCTGGCCTGCACATATTGATGTGCTGCGTTCGTCATGCGACGCAGCATTCCGCGCCGTCCAGCGTGTGCACTGTGCAGCGGTGCCAGCCATGCTGCGTCCTCCGCTAGGCTGGTGTGCTGCTGCGGGAAGCTGTCAGCTGCGGTTGTGCCTAACTTGCCTAAACGTGCTAACATGAAGCGCATGCGGCCATGGTATGCTCGACAACGCTTCCGAAGTTATGCCCTTTATGCGGGCAGCTTAGGCAGTGCCATCATCCTAACCCTCTCGTAGCCGTGCCGTGTACGGTAGATGGTGCGCTGGTTATGGTATGCCTTGCGGCTGGCAACCCTCTCCTCACCTCGTCGCAGGACCCACCAGATCGCTCCGCATACTTTCGGCGGGAAGGGGACGGGCTCGTCGCAAGCCGCCCCCATAATGATAATTCACGATATCTTCGTCCTATTCTGTCTTATTTTTGCACGTGAGGCAATGAGGCTGTCTGGGTGCCCCTCTCAGTCTGGGTGCGCTGTAGTACAGCGTTATTAAACAGTGTAGCGGTGGCGCTGTGCTGGTGCTGCATGCGCTGCGGTTCATGAAGGCGGTTATGTGTGCTTGGCTTGGCTCCTATCACTAGCTGGGGTGCTATTGCTGTGCTAAGCAACCAGTGAAGGTCGAATGATTGCCGGTCAATATGGCTTCAGGCCGCATGGCATGTAGCAATTCCTGCGCGTAATGCACGCGCGGCTGCCTGCCAACAACGCCATGCCCCACAGATTGTGGTGTCGGGCGAGCCAGGACACCTACGGTGCCAGCTAGCTTGTATGCGTCACTGCCACCTTTCTGCACCTCCCCATAGGTCATGGCTCGAGGCCGTGCGTTGGCAGAAATGTTGTGTTTGAACTTTGACGTCTTGATTCGCATCGCTCCCTTTCGCTCCATATGCCATCTCCGCCGTGCCTGTGGCGATTCTGACGGGTATCTCTTGTCCGATCACACCCACAACACATTGGGAAGCTTTCTGACAAATAGCTGGTGTGCTGCAATTTCCTGTTTGCCAGCACGGGGTCCATGCCGTTTGAATGTCATTCAAGGTGAATTGCTTTGCGCAATAATGCTTCTATGACGAACTTCCAAGGGACTGAGCGTGTATGGGCGTGTGTCTGTGTGACTGCTTTAGTCTGTTGGAGGCTGGCAGCTGCTCTAGAGCCCCATCCCCGCCCCCCGGCTTTTTCTTGCTCGCAGCTTGGGTGAATCTTGGGTGGGCCCCCAACCTAGTGCAACAAGCGCAGGCCCGTCATGCCCACCGCAGAAATCACTCCACCAGGCGCCTCCCTTGCACGCTGTCAGGATGGTCCCTTTTCTTATCTGCTGCTGTTTTTCCGATTTTTTCATGCACGTTGTGCATTGCGGCGCGTGTGTGGGTTTGGGCGTTGTTGGGGCATGCACACGCCTGGTCGTGTCACCTCGCCCACTGCCTGGCGACGTTACGTGCCCCTGCTGCGCTGCGCTTCATAGCACCATGCACCCAGCCAGCGTCGTGAGCAATACTGTATCTGTATCTAGGGGCACTGCTGCACTGCTCATCCATTCATGTGGAGGCCCCGGTAGCTCACGTGGGGATGGCATCCGATTCTTACCTGGAACACCACAACCGGCATGGTAGGAGGCGCGTGTTAAGGGTTGCGACCGTTGCAGCATTGTGGTACCAGTATGTTTTTCTTAACGATGCGCCTCAGGTCGTGTACGGCTGCACTGCGTAACCGGCCTTCACATCCGCACGTCTGTGCGTAAACGCCTGCAGGTCCACGTGAGCACCCTGCCCGAACACTTTTACTTCATACATTTTTTACTGCTTAACTTCACCACAGCTTCCATGGCGATGCGCCATCGCCCAGCTGCTTCCCACACACACGATACTTGTCCACCCACCCACCACACACATGATACTTGCCCACCCACCCACCACAAGCTGCCTGCACCTGCACGGCCGTGGTTCCCATTCCCCCCCCCCCACCTCCACCCCTCAAACTGTCATTGTAATGGATTGATATCATGTGGCCTTTTCTC
>BDDA01000655.1:46664-66075 GCA_001662385.1 Chlamydomonas asymmetrica
TGTTCCCGATTTGCCACCATTGCAACAACAGGCTCAACAGGACGGGATGTATGCACGTGTATAATAAGACAGATATGGAGTTACAAAAGGTGACAGTGTGCCGCATGGTCGATCCACGCACTCTCTCTGACTTACGCTGCCGGAGCCGACTGCCAGCACAGACGGTTGACGGGTTCACAGTTGCACGTCAACATGTTACAACAGCACTGGTACACAATGCATTCTCAAGATCCCTTTGTCAAAGGGTTGGCTACGTGATCGTGTAAAACGTCGTAGGGCACCAGGAGCGTCAACCCACAAATAGCATAGGCTGTGGGTTTTAGGTTTCATGTACGGGTGTGCCGGTGTGCCGCATGGTTGATCCACGCACTCACAAGCGACAGCTATAACCCGGCACTGGATTTGAGCCTGCAGCGTTCAGGCAGGTGTAGCGTTGCATGGACTCGACCGGCTTTCAGCCGACACACCCTGCAGCGACACACCCAGTGGCCACCTGTTCCCTCAACCTCAGCTTGTGCACACAACTGCTGCACGGCCCCATGAGTGCTCTTTCTGACACGACACCTGCCGGAGCCAACTGCCAGCTCACGGGTTGGCTGCGTGATTTAAGCAAGACAATTGCAGTGGACCAGGAGTGTCAATCTGCAGTTAGCATAGGCTGGGGGTTGTGGTTTCATGTACAAAGGGAGCTTCACGCCGACGCCGATAAACACCTCTAGACGAAGACTGACAAGTGACAGCACTGATACGGCAGCGCTGATAGCACGAACAACAGGCAGCCAACAACACTCCATGCTTCCGGGAGGCAACAACACCGCAGTATGGCAAAGGCACGCGTTCTCAACGGCTGGACGCAGTTGCCAGAGCGTTCCATGAAAGTACCAAGCACTCCTGCAGCGCCTGGGCTCACAGTTTGTGGATGCAGTCTGCCACCAGGCGGCAGTTTGGATGATTCAGAACACAGTGGCATACGTGACACGTTGAAATTCAAAAACTGGGTCGACAACTTGGGTCGACAACTGGCAGTGGCAACATGCGCTCGCAGACCCCGATCCTCAAACATAGCAAAACTGGCGGATGTGGCACTGGGCAACAGTGCATTCAACCAAAACGCTCAACATGAAGCTGTACGCGACAGCGCGACGTTTGCCGCATGCGGGGATGCCCACCGCAAATGTACTCGCGTGCTTTTCGGGCGTGACACCAGCCACGCACCGCGCGTAATGATTTGTGAGTTTTAGGCTGTCCAACTACTGCAGCGCATGAGCAACGTGCAAAACTTGGATGGACAACGTCAGAATCCTTGATGACATCTAATACCGGCATGCCCCCTTGGAACCGCCGGGGGCTATCACCTCAGAACGCGGCCGCGAGGAAGAGGTCGCTCACAGCATCAGCCGAGGGAGGGGTCCATGACAAGACTCCCCTGTCACCTCCCCATGCAGCGGGTTGGGTACCAATGGAATGCCTCATCAACGGTGATCTCGTACTGCATGCTCGCATGCACCGGCACAAACTGTATGTACACACGCCGGCACACGTTTCCAGCCAATCATGGAGGGCGGGAAGTTCCCATCAGCGTGGGAGGTCACTTTCAGGTGGCGTTATTGCCAGGTGGGTGGGGCAACAAGCGTTTGACAACGGCAACGGGCTAAGAGCGGCAACCTGACAGGCTGGCGAGACGGCAGTGTTGGCAAGATAGGCTCTGAGTCTGATGCAGGCAACCAACTGAACCAAGCCAAAGGGGTCAGACACACATAGCTAGTGCAGCCTTCCACGCGAAGCACTGCTGCACCCTAGCCAGCCCGGGCCAGCAGCACCAACGCCAAAGGCCATGCGTGTTGTATCGATACTCGACGCCCGGTTGGTCTACAAGGCTCTCCGCGACTGAGTGACTGCGCAAAGCACACAGTGGTGCGCAACACGCCCATGTACTGTACACCACTGCAGGACCTGGAAGAGGACTGATATTGAATAGATGTGCGACAAGTGGGCAATATGGCGCTTGAGGGCCCCTGCAATCAGCCAGGCACCCTCCGTGACCTACGTGCGATACAAGGTGCTGATGATGTGCAGTACAATGTGCGGTACAATGTGCGGTACAATGTGTGGTACCACGTATGTACAATATGCGACATGCATTCAGGGGTGGGGCGGGTGCTGCCGTCCTCATCGTAATGCACGCGCTGGGATGCTGCCCACAACCTACTACACCCACCTACTTGCAATCCACCAAATCAACTGCATGCCAGAGTCATCAGACGGCATCTGAAGGCGCATTAAGGGTTTAAGGCTGTCTAGCCAACTCCAAATGCATGAAAGTAATATGATCGGGACTGTATGTACCTGTACGTGCTGCAAGGTCATGAACCTGGTGATGAAATGATGTGATTGAATTGTCAACTGACCCCCGGGAAGCGCCGCACCACAGAGCAGCGCAGGCTCCCGCAGCAGATGGCACGGCGCAACTATGCAAGCCAGCCATGCACAGCCGCTGTACAACACAACTGTCCGGTGGTGAATGACTGCACCGACAGGCGGCACTATACTGGTGCACATGCTCGCAAGCGGCTAACAAAATCCGCTTTGACCTACACACTTAAGATGCAACATGCAGGCGACATGCGACTGATGGGACATCATCCGGTCATGGTTTTCCTGAAGCAAGGTGCGGTCGCGGGTAGTGCGGTACGCAGCGGGCCCACAAGCAGGCCCTACTACAAGAGTTTGTTTGGTGGTTTAATACGCAGCAGGATCTGTCAGGTTACCGTACAGTTATTCGGTACACGCTTGCCAACAAGCAGGCAGGCCAGAGGCTAGCCTGCTGGCCAGCCGGTGATCGCGTGTTGCAAAAAATGCGGGAAGAGGGCCGTGCCTGCCAGTCCTTCCACCATGCCGGCCGGCAACTGCCACAACGCAAGCCAGCCGCAGCACTTGGGTCAGCACCAGGCAGCACTGGCTGCGTGGATGGGACACAGATTTGGGTAAGCCGGCAAAAACAACAGGCGTCGGCGCTGCTGTTTCAGAACCCATTTTTCGAGCACTTGCTGGTCTTGTATGTACTTAATGGCCGTACACGACTCACAGCCAGTGGAAAGGGCGGGGCAGAACGCAATCGGCGCAGCGCAGCGAGTCGTACAGACTGCAGGGGGCCGTATGTACCTGCAGGGGCCTGGCAGTTAGCCAAGCGAAAGCAGTACCGTACTACAGCTTCAATGCAAGCATGCAAGGGCGCAACAGCAATCTGCCATGGCTCCGAGCAAGCGCTAAGTCAGCAGTGCCAGGTGTCTCTGCAGGCGCCTGAACCAAAACAATGAAAGCAAGGGCGCCGGAGCAGCCACGCGTGATGCAAAAATGCAAACAGCATCGTGAGCAGGACTCATCGTCATGATGTATTTCCTTTGCACTTCCATGGAAGTACACGGCAAGGCTGGGCAAGGTTAGGGGTTAAGGGTTAAGGGGTTAAGGTAAGGGTTTGATGGGTTGAGGGGTTAAGGATTCAGGGTAAGGCGGCAACAGGCGGCAGCAGGGTGCGGGCGCGTGCAGGACCGCGAGCAGCAGCCGTGCAAGGCGGCGCCGCCTGCGGGTTGGAGCTGCGAGGGATTGCTGGACCGAGCATGCAGCTCGTCAAGCTGAAGGAGTAATGCAGTGATGAACAAGAGCTAAACCAAGCATGCAACTCATCAAGCTCAAGGAATGATTCAGTGATAAACAAGTGCAGGTACAGCCAACGAGCAAAATGCTAGTGCGTTGCAGCACGTGCTGGTATTCCCACCACGCTTGCCCAGCTGGCAGGGTTGACGGAATGACATCCCACCCACTGGACGCGTCTGTGGGGCAACCTTGCCGAGCCTGTGAGGTTGTCAACACAGTCACAGCACTGAGAACGCCAGGCTCTCTGCGAGCAGAGGTGCCCACGCCAGCAGGGCAAGCACCCCAAGGATGCGCAACACGCTTGCCTAAACAAATTCATGCAGTGGGCGCGGTCACAAGATTTGGGTGTGATGAACCCGCACAAAATCTCAGCAAAGGTAAACATGTTCAAGTAGGTGCAAGGCGTGTTCGAAAATGCGCATCACTTATCAAAGTGACATATATGACATATGATAGCAGTCAGTGGCGGCTGAAACGTATACGGTACGGTTGTTATCAGGCATACATACCGGTACCACCGCGCCGCAACAGAGACATGCAGATTGCCATGGTGCATGAACATTACAGCTTGGCAACCCACATGCGTGGTCTGTTATGGAAGCGCAAACCTGTTTGACATGTCGCCGCTTTCTCTGGGGGTAACCGGTGTTACGCTGGTCCAAAACAGCTTTATCCAGCACTGTGGGTGTTACTGTAGTCCAATACAACCCTGTCCCTCAACTGTCAAGCACAACCACGTCACCAAGTCAACCAATAATGTGACAACTTACCAGACTTGCTGTGTGCGAACCGTGTGTCCTTGTGTGACCAGGAAGGCAAAGAGACGGCACCCAGGCAGGAAGGGAAGAATGTGGACGTGTTGGTGGGCAGGCGGGAAAGGCGGTGGAGGGGAGGGAGGGAGGGGCGAGCGAATGAAGAGGCAACAGGCCGTGAGTGGCTCAGGAGGCGAGGCGGGCGCACAAGATGCATGCGGCATTGGCAGAGGTGGGAATGCAGGGCGCCTGGCTGCGGCCATGAAAGGGCAAGCCAGGGCACTGGAAGCACTAACAGAGCTGTGGGCATAAACCGTTAATGATTATGGGCTTGCAAGCAGCCAAGTGGTCTGCGTGGGTTAGGGCGCTGGCCGGCGTACACACAGCCGCAACACCGCCAGACGGGCTGAAGCAACAAGGCATGAAAGCTGCCGACTCGTACACGCTATGAAAAATTGTTAACCAAAGACCTGTAGGAAGTGTTGTTAGGACTGTCCTGTCGCTTGACATGTGCCAGTCATCCCTCATGCAAAACATGATCTGGGGTCGGGCGTCCAACATGCACATGCACAGCAACGGCAAACAAATGCGCTGAAACGGCAGTACCAGCCATATCGGGTGTATGTTATGTTATGTTATGTTACATCAGGAGCGTGTTGGCCACACGGCCCATGCTCCCCCCAGATGGGGACCAGGCAAGCAGAAGGGGGTCACCAAGCTATGCACATGGGGTGCAAGAGGGCCACAAGGGCTTAGTGCAGTACATCAGCATAAGCATCATGCATGGCCACAAGCGGCTGAGTGTAGCACATCGCAATCACCAGCAGCAATGCACATCGGGTGTATGCTGCGGGAGAGTGACCGACACAAAGAGTGACCGACACAAAGAGCAGCGCATCAAATGAAGAAACAGCCATGACAATGGTCCTTTGACCAAGCATTGTGCTTAATTCAACCTGGTGAGACTGCACCGTTCACCATATGTTCCAGTTAGAGCGACTGCCGGTACGCGGCAAGGTATTGGGCAGCAGGCAGCTCGACATCAACCACCTTGCTAGCTGCTTGCCGGAAAAGGTCATAACGGAAGCACACTTCGTGGTGGACGTATACCGCTAACCGAAACTGGAGGACACTAGCGGGGTGGGAATGGGGGGGGTGGGATAAGTTAGGGGTTCCGTCTTTCCCACTACATGGGTATAGGCAGCAAGCCAGCGAGCTGACAACGACATGCAAGGAGAATTTGGTCGGCCGGGCAACCTGCAAGGACGGCTTGGAGCGGCCAGGTGAGGGAGGGCACGCATTGACCCTCGGAGGACAAACACTGGTTGAGCCAGTCGCAAAATTGGCCAGGTTCAACAAGCACGCACACTGAAGCACGTACACTGAGCAATGGCGGCAACGCTAAACCCTGCATGTAATAGCAATGCAAGGGTGGTGTGGTGGTGTCACGGCTGGGGTGTGCCAGCTCCAACACCGCCTTTCAGCGTGTGGTGTGGTGTGTGGTGATGGTTATTCCTGTTGTGGCTAGCAGGCAAAACGCCTCTGTTCAACGCCGTGAAGCAGTACAGCACAACGAGTCATACCAGATAAAGCAAGGGGAGCATAGGGGATGACTGCACCCGCTACACGGCACTGTGTTGCATGCATTGCTGCAGCTGTGACGTGCTTTGTGCGGGACATTTGCAGCGCACTACGTCATACACAACTGGCCCAAAACAGCAAGCACCACGGCGAGACCGGATCTCATGACGGCACCGCAAGCAACGCTCATCATTCGCAGATGCCAAAAGCTGCAGATAAACAACATGTGTCCAAGCTAATCAAGCAATCAACGCAAGGTGGTGGATCATTTACGCTGTTGGAAAGTATCGGTATCCGTGCGTGGTGCACATACGGTGGGTGATTCGATTCAGTATGCGCCGGGCAGGCAGTTGTGTTCGGCCGCCACCTCCCCCAGCAGGTCACTCAGCCTGCTGAGGCCGGGCCGCTGAGCCGGCGCCGCCGCCCAGCAGGCGTGGATGATGTCAGCCACGGCAGGCGGTACGGATCCCTGCGGTATGGTAGGGCGCAGGCCCATGCAGGCTGCATGCGCCGCCTGCAGGTGATGGCAGATGGCAGCACGCGATGGTGGATGGCAGCACGCACGGGGGGAAACCACGCAAGCACTGCCCATGCCGCATGCACTTTCCCTCCCCTCGTGTAAGGTAAGTGTGCAGGGTTGCTGGAAGCTGTTGTCAGACAGGCGCACACACCCTAACATGGCACAACGTATCACCTTGGTGATTGATGTGTGGGCAACAGCAGAGGGTGTTGGCACCTCAACGGCGGCGCAAAGCACACTCACACCGTGGGGCATGCTCAGTGCTTCAACTGCCATGCAGCCATCATGCTGCTGGCCCTGCCACGCACCTGTGCGGCAGACATGCCCTCGTAAGGCGCCCTGCCGGTCGCCAACGCGTAAAGCAGCATGCCAAGAGAGTACACGCAGCTCGCCCGCCCCGCAGCGTCCTCCGCTTGCGAGCCGTAGAACAAAGCCAGGTTGTGGCGATCCCGCTGCAGCGGCAGCGCCAGCAGCTGCAGCGGCTGTGCCTGCTTGGCGGCATCCGTGGCGGGCATGGTTTCGGAGCTGCCCGGGCGCACGGCCATCGCTAACGGCGATGGCGATGACATCGCGTTGGGGGACGTTAGCCCGCCGTGCTCTGAGCTCGCGTGGGAGTGGGCGCCGTGGTCTCCTCCGCACGACGCCTCCGACCGCGCATCGCTGCTGCCGCTGCTGGTGCCGCCGCCATCGCCACCGCTGCTGCACTCTGTGATTGGCACGAAGCTGCCGCTGCTGCTGCGGGAGCCGGCCTCCGTGCTCGCGGCGTCCCAGAAGAATCCCTCGGGGCTGCCAGCGCACGGCAGCGGGTGGGACTGCGCCTGAGGCCTGATCGTCAACACACGATGCTCCTGCAGCTGCTGCGCCTCATCCGGATAAATCACCCCCGGTGCAGCCTCTGCCTTAAGGCCCGCCGCTGCTGCCCCAGCGTGAACTGCATGTGAGAGCAGCCCTGCGAATGAGGCAGTAACAGCTGTGCCAGCGGAATTGGAGGTGGCGGGGCAGGCGGCAGGCAGCAGCGCTAGGATCTGCTCCACCCAGCTGCATGCTGCCGGCACGCACTTGGGCGTCCAAGACAACATCGCCGGAGCCTGGGTGGCTGTAGTTGCCGCCGGCACGGTGTCGCGTGCAGATGTGTTGGGTGCTCCGGCGGACCGAAGCAGCCGAGCGGTGCTGCCTGCTGGCCCGGGCAGCAGCTGCAGGCGCTGCAGCAGCTCCGGTGCGATGTACGGCACCGCGTCGGGCGATACCGCTGGCGCTGGCTGCGGCCCAGAGGCGGTCGCGGCAGCTGCTGCAGCGGCCTCGCCTGGCTGCTCATCAGCAGTCACAGGGGCGACCGATGCGGCGGCGATTGCGGCGCAGGCAGCGTCGACTGCAGGCAGTGCGCAGGCGCGTGCGACAAACCCTGCTGGGGACAGTGCCAACGCCTCGGTCTCTGCAAGGTGGCGGCAGCAGCACGGTCGCGGGGCAGCATTTCAGCATTTGCGTGCAGTACATATGGGCAGTATCTGGGCAGGCGTGAATCTCTGTGCAGCCTACACAAACAATATGCAGAGCCGCATGCGCAGACGGCCCGATCACACGCCAGTGCAACTGGCGGAATGAGAATGAACATACGCAAGCAGGTGGCGAACGTGACAGGCTCCGTGGTCCCTCCCGGTCGCCACCCTGCTCGCACTCCCCCTGCATGTTTGCATGTGTGTGTCTGTGCATATTCGGCCACCAGCCAAACCAGGTTGTCGATGCTTAAAGAAAATGTGCATGACAGAAGATGATCGTGAGAAACTTTGCGCAAGGTACGTGCCTGTGAGGTGGACGTCCTGCAGGCTGACGTATCCTGGCGCCAGCGAGTGGCCGTGCAGGTGCTGCAGCGCAGCCGCCAGGTCCATCACCCAGCACAGCCGCACGCTCCAGGGCAGCCCAGCGGCCAGCAGGCCCGGCAGCAGCGGCGCGAGGCGGCCGCACACCGCGCGGGAGAGCAGCAGGCCGCAGCCCGTGCCGCCGCCGCCCCGCGTGGGGCACACGCCTGGCGCAACATGAGCCAGGGTAAGTCAGGCACGGTGCAAGCGGAAATGTGGCAAGTGTACACACCAACTGGCCATGCCTGAGCCCCCAGCGCTGTGACGTGCAACACATCCCCTTCCGCCCTTGCTCGTTGCAAGAGGTGAAAAACCGCAAGGGTGACAATACAGGTTCGGCAGGAGGGGAAGTTGCAAGCAGAGGAATGAAGGCCAGCAAGCAAGAAGGCATCAATGTGGTCAATCACTGTGCGCGTCACTGTTACATGTGAACACTACGTGCAAGCAGCAGTGCGTGCCTAGCGTACCTCGTACTGCAAGGACATTGGGGTGGCGCACGAGCGACGCCATCCACAGCGTGCTGGTCACATACAGTGACCAGTGGCACACCATGGCCGCCGTACCGCCCGTTGTACCGCTGACCATACTGCTGCCGAGGTCCGCCTGGTCAGCGGGGATCTTGGTCCAGACCTCTTCTACGTCCACCAACTCACCCTGCGTATTTCACAAAGCACACACGCATGGCCCGTTAGGATCAGTTCAGTGCTAGGCCCATGAGAAGCTGTGGCCGCACGCCCCCACCCCTGCCCAGGCCCCCGCCCCTGCCCAGGCCCCTTCCTGGCCCCAGCAACACTCCCACCCCCCACCTCCCACCGTCAGGGCCACCATTAACGCCGCCACCGCAGCTCGGCGGCCGCCCTCACCTGCAGCACGGCGTGAGCGCTGCGCAGCGCCATGGCGGCCAGCCGGCTGGTCTGCGGCGCACCCTGGCCGAGCTGCGGGCCCTGCTCATCCGCATCCGCAGCCTCCTGTGCAAAGTGGCGGCCGGACACCTTCGCCTCCACCACGTTCAGACCTACGCTGCTGCCGCCGCTGCTGCTGCTGCAGTCCTTCATGGTGCAGATGCGCAGGTGGGCCTGCAGCGCACCGCACAGTCGCACACATCAGTGGTCAGTCGCCGTGTGCACCACAACGGCTTAATTCGGCAGCAAAGATGAGGGAGTGACACTACACCTGCAAGCTTTGTGGTTTAATGGCACATGCCCATGGCATACAAGCAGCACCTGACAAGCGTGTGTGTGTGCGCAATCACATAATATGGCTTGTGTCGCACACAGGTGATGCCCTGTGGCCCCCATCACATCACACGCGCCGCCGAATGGCCCCACGATGGCACGGCGAAGATGCCGCTGGCTGGTCCAAGAATACGGTACCTGCTGCGTGAGGCGGCGGAGGTCCAGGCCGGCACGGCGGTACATACAGGCCAGCCGCTGGCGCATCTCGGCATCGTCATGCACACCCTCAGCCTGCATGTTGCATTCCAAGGCAATCAAATACAGGCCACAGTCACAGCAAGGGCGGCTTCATCCATGAAAGACTATGAGGGAGCGTGCCAGACAAGGCTTCGGTTGGAGCTATCAGCAGATGACGTGCTATGGATAGTAGTATTTGCATATGGACATATGATGTATTCCAATACTGTGTGCCGTCCTGCTTCCGGAGCTGCTGCACCTAGCGCACCTGGCATGCGTCCAGCCACTCCGCCACGTCCTCCGCCAGCCCCATCAGCGCCACGCCGCTGCTCATGAGCGCCGCGGCGGACACCACCAGCGGCGCTTCCCCGCGCCGTGCATGAGCCTCCGCGCCGCCACATTCCTCGTTGCATGCGCCTGGAACGGACGTGGTGGCATGTGGGGGCACCGCCCGCGAGGCAGCGAGCACCCAAGACCCAGTGTGACCCTCCTGGACCGCCTGGCTCGTAGCAGGGGGTTTGTTGCCACCATGCGATGCACAGGCAGCAGTTGAGAGCGTGGAAACGGCGTCACCGTCAGCGATGGCGATGTCGGCAGAGCCCGGACCCGCAGCGCTGCTCGTGGCGCCGCCGGCGCTGCCGCTGCCGCTGCCGGGCCCGGCGCTGCCAGCGCTGCTGCCGCTGCTGCAGGTCGTGATGCTGCCCGACCCACTGCCAGCATCGCTTGCGGCGCCGCCGGTCGTGCTGCCCCGGCTGCCTCCGGGTACGTTCGCCGCACCACCAGCCTTGTGCTCATGCCACGCCTTGGTAATGCCAGGGAGCATTTCGTCAAAGACAGCACGAGGAGGTTGCGCGCACAGCCCTTCGTCCCAACGCTGGTTCCAAGGTACAGGAACAATGCTATTCGTGCAGTTGCTGCTGCTGGTGGGCTGCTGGGGGTTGTAGGCTGGCAGGTGGTGCACGGGCGATGCCTCCCTCAGCACCGCCATCTGGGTCACCACGGCGGGCGGTGCATCCATGAAGGCGGGCGTTGCACCCCGCATCAGCCCGTCAAACACGCTCGAGGACGCTCGGGCGCCAGTGCTGCGATGAGGCACACGCACGCTGAACGGAGCGGCGCCCATCGACCTACTGCGCAGCATGAACGCTGGCACGGCAGTTGCGGCGGCAGGGCCGGCGTCGGGTTGGAGGCTGCGGTTGATCGCTTCGACGGCAATGCTGACGGCACCCCTGACACCCGGGGCTCCTGGGGGAAGCGTGCTGGAGTTGCGGCCACCACTGCCCAGCCTGTGCAGTCCACCGCCGCAGGCAGGCTGAGCGGCGTGGTGGGATGATGACACATCGGCGGCAGCGGCGGCCGCCGCCAGCACGTGGCGGGCGTGGGCGGTGACGCCCGGGCGAATGGTGGTGTAGATGCTGCGGTGCATCTGCAGCTTGAGCTGGCGCTGGCGGTGCAGCGCCGCCCTGCGTGAGGCTGCGGGCTTGTGGGCGGCGCGGGGCAGGGAGGTGGCGCGGCCCAGGCTGATGCTGCGGAAGCGGCCGCCGGGCAGGTGTTCGTGCGGTGCTTCAGCGCCAACATCAAAACCAGGATCGTCCTCATCACCAGCCGGCAGGGTGTGCTGCACGCCAGGCAGCTTGTCCTGCACAGGGGAGCAGAGAGCAGCAGGAGGAGATCAGACGATTTGCGTGGGCTGGCATGGCGACCGCAGTGGGTTTCGCCTAGACTGTCGAGGACGGCCATGTCACAGGCGCCGAGGTTGCTCAGGGCGGGACCCCAAGATCCCTGAATCCAGCGAGTCTGCAGTGCCCAAGCAGGCCCGCAGCTGCTACTACTTTAAGTAAGGGCACCTAGGCGAGGGGCTGCTGGTACATGCAGTATGGATGCCGCTTACCGCCAATGCGCAGAGGCCCAGCAGTGTCGCCACTCCCTCGGTGGCCTCTTGCAGGCGCATGACCAGTGCACCGTACGCCTGGGGGAGACGCGCAGAGCAGTACAGCACAATACACGTGCACAGCAGGGCGTCGGCTTACTCAACCTTCCTCTGTCGCATTTGCAGCCATGCATGGAGGCTGCGGCACCCGAGCCTGTCATAAGAAAAGCATGTAGTGCATTAGCGCATGGCAATGCTGGTATACGGTACAGTCGACCATTATGTCACACGGTGCCAATGTTGTACGGGATCCGGATGCGATGTTGTCCTGCCCTGTACTGCCGCACCTGGTGGTTGGTGGGGTCCAAGACATGACCTGCGGAAGTGTGATGGTGGCGGTTGGGGACGTAGTGGGCCTGCAGCATATACAGCAGCAGTTGTCACAGGGACACTCTGCACAAGGTGCGATGACAGCTCCGACGCTACTTGCACTCGCATCGCCTGAGCAGGTCAGTGCACTCATTCGTCCTGAGCGCTCAAGCATTGCATGCCTGTTGGGGTAGCGTGGGGCTTTCATGCATCGTGTGGGCGTGTGTGCAATGCGTCACAAGCTGCGCTGAAGGCTGCAGGGATGGGTCCACGCCTGGTCGCCTGGTAGCGTCCATCCGACGCTCAGGAAACAGCACAATATGGAAAGCGTTTGTGCCCCCACTTGCATGGTGCGACTCCCTCCGGTACCGCAGTGCATGGGTGTATGTGTATGTGTATGTTACATCAGGAGCGTGTCGGCCAAAAGGCCCATGCTCCCCCAGATGGGGACCACAAGGCAAGGAAACGGCTCAACAGCCTAGCCTTAACAGCCTCTCTCCGGTACCGCAGTGCATAGCAAGCTCGCACTTCTGCCCCCTTGCAAGCACACGCACCTGGTTTGCCTGCCACGCGCGCATGTACAGCTGGCATCCCTGGAGTGCGGTACGGACCTGGCGGTAGGCAGGGTGCGGTACAGACATCCGCTCCACGCACCCACTGCAACGAAGAGGAAATCAAGTCACAGAGGTTGCAGCTGAGCAGCACACTCAATGTGGTGACCTTGTCCTGTTCGTCCTCTCTCTCCCTCACACACGTACGTACGTACGTACGCCAGTCAGTCATGCTCTGCGGCACTGCCCAATGAAACTGGACCCAGTTGTGGTGGTGTTTGTAGTCCTGAGGGGCCGTGCCTTGTTTACCGCTCCCTCAACAATCACACGGGAGACATAATTGTACGGGATGTATGGGATGTACGGGAAGTACGAGCAAACCGGGCAGCACACACACAGCGCAGCGCATGCAGGAGGTGCTGGCTGCCCCACCTGGCCTCCCAAGCCTGCTGCAGCAGCTCCAGCAGGGGCAGCAGGGCGGAGGTGCGCCGCGCAAGGCGCTCGCAACGCGCCTGCGGGCAGGCACACGGCGGCGGGGGCGACGTATGAAGCAGCTCAGCGGCCAGGTCACTAAGGTGTGCGGTGCAGCACACTCGCTCCTCCATACGCTCCTGGATTAGTCAGCACGTTACCCGTTGCTCAACGGCGTGTCATGTAGCGCTGCCGCCTTTCAAGACAAAACAACTGAACACATGCGCAGTGATACTTGTGAGCTGGCTTGTTGCCGGAACCACCCATGACACGGCTACCCACGTTCAAAGGAGCCCCTAAAATCCTGTCTGTCTGCCGGCCACTGCCTTGACTCAGCATCAGCTGCCCCCCACACGCACGCACCTGGTTGGTCACGCTGCTGGCCGCGCCCTGCAGCACCAGCGCCGCGGCTGTGATGAGCGGGGTCGCGTCTGCCAGCGGCAGTGCACCAGGCTCAGACATGCCCTGTGAGACCGCTCCTTCTTCCTCCACCTCCTCCACCTCCTCCACCTCTGACTGTACTGCCTGTACTGCACCAACCTCGTCCGAAACCGCCTCCACCTCCACCACAGCAGTACCACCAGCACCACCAGCCGAGCCTCCATCCTCATCACACAGCAGCGCTGCTGGTGCAGCCACACACGGGGCAGCCGTTGCAGCGGAAGGCTCCGCAAAACCAGCGGCGTGAGAATTCGTTCCATCACCGTGGTCATCAACAGCCCTGGCGGCGAGCGTGTCAGGCGTGCTGGTGTGGTGGTGTACGGAGCTCAGGCAGAATGCCGACTGTGTGCGCCTCATTCCAGGAGCAGGCTGCCGCGTATTGCTTGTACCACCTGCCGGCCGCTGCTGCAGGGTCTGCTGACGAAGCCTGCGGTGCGACAGGTCGGAGAGGCTGCCGCAGCTGACCGTGCTCAAAAGCGGCAACGCAGGTGAGCGGCCTGCTCTGCCTGCCGCTGGGGCCGACGCACGCACTGACCCTGAACGACGGCTGGGGTAATCTGATATGTTTATCCTCCTTGATGGCTGCTGGTGGTTGACGGTGCAAGCAAGTCGTGCTGGTGAGCTGGCGGGGGTGAGTGCCGCAAGGCTCTGCGAGGCAGAGGAGGCAGCCTCAGGGGTCACATCAAGGCAGTCTTCTTCAGGCACTGGCGCTAGGAGCAGCGGCGTTGCGTTGGACGCAGATCGACCTGCAGGCACGTGGAGCCACAAAAGGTGATGATGAACGAAACCGCAGTGCACCTCCTGCATGCCTCAGGCGGACAGGCAAGGTCCAGCAACACATGCAGCTGCTGTGGAGCTGCTTTCGGGATAAGGCTTGAGTAAGGGCAGCAGCCTGAAACTTGAAAGCCCGAGCCGAAATACGCAGTACAGCGGAGGTGGGTTTCGGAGGTAGGTTCGGACGCAGGAGAAACCAAAAGCCGGCCCGATGAGGGGAAAGTGGTGCATGTATCACCCATTCAAATGAGGGGTGCTATATGCTGACATACTACTGTCTTGTTCCCCAATTGCCGTGTGCCATAGGCACGAAGCAACACGTCGCCGTGCCTCTCTCATACATCAGGTGATCCTAAAGCTTGCAAGTGAAGGTGATGGTTAATGCCTTGCTGCTATTGTTGCCGTTGTGACTGACGAAACGCCCAGCCTGGAGTGTGCAGGCTGCGCAGGACAACAGCTGTTCGGTCACATGTACGCGTTTTGCCACAGGCCAAGGCAGGCACAAGGAACAGGCTCGCAAGGAACACATGCCTGGCACAGTGAAGCTCTGTGTTGGTGTGAGAAGGGACGACGAGCTCGAGTACTTGGAGCGAAGGCTGGAAGTGAGGCCTGGCAGGGAGGAGGGTTCAGCAGCATACCGCCTGCGCTTGAAATACAGCCTGCAGAAGCGCGGGCAAGACAAATCCACCAACAACCAACAGTTTCTAACTTGGATTGCATACCCTGCGGTCTGCGGGGTGAGACAGGTCACAGCACACGTCGCCAAGCCAGCTTGGCGCATTTTCTCAGGATGGGGCTTTGTGGCTGGGCACCGAGCCGACAAGCACCAGCTTGCATGAAAGTATTGCTGAGCCACGGAGGTTGCTGCTGGCCAAGCTTTCAAACACGTTGTCCTTTCAAAAGTGCAACCCTTGTTAGGTAAGCCTTACCAGAACAACAAAAACACGCACTTCTCGAACCCAAGGTCAAACCAGTCAAGCGGGTGGTTGATGCTATAAGCGTAGCTCCGCTGCCAACACTCACCTGTTGACCAACAGAATCAGCACGATGCCTGCCACTGACACGCAGGCAGCGATGATACCAGCTGTGGCTGCAAGGGAGAGGCCCGCCATGAGAGAGCACTGGTGGACGTGAACACGCCGGAGGGCTCGAAAACTGGCTGTGCAGTTCGCTTTCTAGATCATTTTCGCCTGCAGCGCAAGTGATTGCTGCTAGGGCGTGGAGCGACCTTCAGTCATACGTGCTCCAGCAGGCAAAGGCAGCTGTAGGACGGAGTTGGCTCTGCCTTCTTAGGTCATAAACTGTGCATCAACAATAAACCACTGGATGGTCGATGGAGGTTGTTGTTTCGGGCTGTCTGAAAGGTTGTTGGCCGTCTCCTTGGGTCTTGCTGTATGGTCAGTCAACGCCAAACAGGCAGGGTGTAAATGCATTGTGTTCAGCAACAAGGAAGGCTTAACAGGGACAAGGCGATGAATGTTCCCATGTGATCTCCACAGGAGGGGGTGTAAGGTAACCAGTGGTGTCCGTCACGTACAAGCAGGTGTGGGCGTCGACGTGGCCCACAACTCACAATGCAGTTCCATCCTGCAAGCAGCGACATCAGCACGATGCGAGCCCTTCCATCAAGGGCAATCTCTGGCAAGAGCTCTCTCCACCGGTGTGATACTGCAGTAGGAGGTTTTTCACTTGGTTCCAGGTGTTGACAGGTGTCGCGTCCTCGTGGACCCATTGCCAACCCTTGATCGTGCGCTTGCACAAGGAGGACATTCTGACCCCCAAATTGGCATACATCACATCCTATAACTTGTTATGTTGTCTTTGAATGGTTCTTCCAGCGATCGTTGTTGCTTTCTATCAACCACGACTGCGGTGGGCGCATGCGCACAGACAATGCGCCCACCGTCCATGGACTTCCATGGACCACTGCGATGAACCTCATACGACAATGTTGTGTATTGATGATTCAGTGGTATCATTGCACTAATGTGTTTTGCAGGCTGGCAGTGAATGCGCTTGCTGGGGCAGCGCAGGGAGCGATCTGGCTCCGAAGGCTTTAGGCGGTTCCGGATGGTATGCAAGCATCCAATTGTATGGATAAAAGCCCGCAGGCTTAAGGCGTTCTGCGTTTATGAAGAATATATGCACTTATGACACAATACTGCGTTTAACAGCTTGAGTACTTGAGCAGCTGCTGGAGCAAGCGGGATGCTGTTGCAGTGCTGCACGAGCGTGAAGTTGTAAGGTAACATATGATAGTGTTCCAGCTGTAAGTCAATTGGATTGGACTAGACCTTCAGGTAATGCGAAGTGCTCCGGAGAAAAGTTATGTCCTGCTTGCAGAAACTGTCGTGATAGAGACTGAACTCCGGACTGAACTCGACAAAGAGTGAAAAGAAGAGGTTTGGTGCAGCGTTGCTCAAATGTGTTTGCTTGAGTGCCGTGGTGTTTTCATGTACTGAGCCTGCGCTCTAGTGTAGCAAAGTGATGATCACTCAACCTCTGCTGTCATATCCCACTACGCTGCTCACGGCCTGCATCGTTAGTCCTGCAGCCTTCCATGCACTTTCTCCCTCAAAGCTGTTGTGCGCAGAATAGACAGTGAAATGTGCTGAGCTCGCCTTGGCCACGCTTTGCCACACCCGGCCAGCTTGTCCTGAGACGTTCGTTGCCTGAGACGTATGACAAGATGTCCGCTGAGCTGCAGCCTGTTATGAAGTCAGGAGCATACAACACACACTCTCAGCTGCAAGGTACAGCTATGTGCAGGACTCTGGCTAACCTAGAGCAGGTCGTGACGACCATGGCGCTGCCTACAAGTGGCATCCCCTTGCAAGTGCTGGACTGTGGGTGTGCGCACGGCTCGAACAGCTTGCTTGCGGTGCGGGCCCTGCTAGCTGCCTTGGAGCAGCGTCTAAAGGGACGCGATCCTGGTCAGCATGCCCCGCTGGACGTTGTTGTCATGCACGAGGACTTGCCGGACAACGATTTTAACAGCTTGCTGCAAGTGATTAACGACCCCAGCACCTCAGGATATGGTGTGCACACAACCCCGGGCCACTCATGTGGAACAGACAGCATCCTCCAGGAAGCTGGCCACCTGCTCAATGTGTATACGTCCTGCATCGGTCGGTCGTTCTATTCGCGGCTGGTGCCGGAGCAGTCGCTGTCCATCGTTCTGGCCCTGATGGCTGTGCAGTGGATAGCGCAAAAGCCGGCTGGCCACTTGCCGCTGGACAGCTTGCTGTCATATGCTTCACACAGCACAGACGTACGCAAGGCGTTCAAGCAGGAGTTTGTCAACTCGTTCACCAGGTAAAGCGAAACCTCTCAGTGCACCGGAGGACACGTCAGCTGCCAACACCCCATCACCCAGAACATGGAGTACAGTGCGTGTAGATGCAATGTGTATGTGCTGGTGTAAGGCGGGCTTGAGTTGCTCTGGCCTCTGTGTGCCTGCCCACACACAATGCCACGCCTGTTGAGGACCAGAGCCAGGCTAAACGAACCCTACTCCATTTGCACTTGCAGGTTTCTGCACTTGCGCTACATTGAAGCTCGCCCTAGCGCCACGCTCCTTATGCACTTCCCGGTATGCGCCGACCATGCTAAGCTGAACTGCGTGAAAACCCTGAACAAGGCGGCCATGGAAATGGTCGCCGACGGCAAGCTCGGTGGTGAGGACATAGCTGCAATGTGCGCTTGTGACTATGTCCCATCACCGGATGTGGTTGAGGGTGTCCTGGCGCATACGTCCCACCAGTGGCGCGTCGTGGTCTGCGAGGTGCACCCGATCACGCATCCTGCGTGGCAGGCATACCTTGATGGGACAGCGACCCTGCAACAAGCTGCCAGCGCGTACGCGAGGTGGTGGCAGGCGGTGTTTGAGCCTTCGTACATTGCCGGGCTGCGCTTGCGAGGCCAGTCAGCACAGGAAGCGGAAGCACTGGTTTCGGAGCTGTTTGAGCGCGTAGAACGCCGTTTCGCTGCAGAGCCTGAGCCCATGATACCCGACATCATCTACATTGTATTGGAGAAGAAGGCATGACTGATCCCGAGGTGTCAGGGGTGACGGTTGATCCAGAAGTTCAGGGGCTGCAGTCTGCACGGCGCCCGATCCATTATTGCCGATCATCCTTTTCGACACGCATACGTGCATGGCCAAACATTGCCAATCATAGTTTTCAACGCGCGTGAAAGAATGGGAAGGTGGCGCTCTGACAAGCAAGCAAGCTGAATCACAGCCAAGTATTGTACCCATCACCGAAGACCTGAGCCCGACCGGACCTGCGAACTACCCTGCAACGCGCGTGCGTGCATGGCCAATCCATGGCGCCAATTGGCCAATCAAACATGCTTGGCGGCAAGGCTTGCGTGTCACTCACATGCGTGAAGGCGCTGACAGCCCACGGGTGGCACAATCCACCCCAAATTGTTGCACAGCCCCACGTTTCTTGACCTTGTGTGCCGTGCGCATGGTGTGGCCTCTGATGGGCTGTGGGCCCGCCGGATGTGACGTCAATCAACTGATTAATCATTCATTTATCAACCGATTCATCATTTACATGCTTTTCGTGTCAGCATTCTGTCCTTCAGTGACCGTAATGCATGACATTCTGACCATCACGTTGTATGGCCTCATCTTGGAATCAGATGCCGACAGCAACTAGACTGCTGTGCATCATTCATGAGGCCTCTCTGGGGCACCTGCGCTGCTGCTGCTGCTGCTGCTGCTGCTGCTGCCGGCATATGCAAGAGGCTGTCTCCCGCGTGCTTAATGACCTACCGCTTCCTTGCGGATGACCAGAGCCTCTGCTAGCTGTTGCAGCGGGGGGGGGGGAGCACCTGACATGCAGAGTGATTCCCCATCAGAGTGGCCGCCCATCATGGTGCTGCATGCTGTCGGGTATGGATGCATGAAGCCTCACTAGGAGTCCATGGTATGCTGCGTGCATGAGAACTGGTTGTTTCAAAGTGCAGCGTGCTGGTCAGCCATGACGGCAGGTGATGTTGCGGATTGACGATGCACCCTGGATGCACGCTGGATGCACGCTGGATGCACGCTGGATGCACACTGGATGCACACCGCCACTTTGTCGCCTGGCACAACCGGATGGAGATACGCACATCGCAGGATCACCCCCCCCCCCCCCCCCCCAC
>BDDA01000656.1:9127-21406 GCA_001662385.1 Chlamydomonas asymmetrica
GGGGTAAAACTTGACAGACCTGGGGCACTGATGTTGCAATGCAATCCGCTCACTCAAGGCCATTGGAATGCGCTCACGCCACAACGCATTTAGCTTGGAGATCACGACGTCCACATCAACGCGCATGCTCCAGAAATACTGTACCACATCATGCGGCATAGCCATGCTGCGCCCATACGGGGCTTGTAAGACGGACTGATGACTAGCAGCCACGTATCCTAACTCATACAGGAACCGACACACTTTGTACGACCAGCAACGCCTGTTGCCAGCGGCCATAAGTTTCAGGTCTGCTTGTGCTGCCAATGCAGCCATGCACTGAGGCATATCTCGCAGCTGGTTCCAAAATCGCAGAATGCACGTGGCCCAATGCACTTGCAGGGGCGCAATGCCAAACTCTAGCAGCAGAGACCAGTTAGTGGCGTGGGAAGCACCCCCAACAACAAACCGACAAAAGTTCAACTGAATGCGTTCCAGGTCGTTGATTGGCACAATGACGTCAGCACCACCATCACGCAACAACCCAGTTGGAACACGCAGCATGTCCGCACCCCAGACCTGACACCCATAAGAGATGACAGGCTTTACCAAGGCGTCAAATAAACGCAGCTGCGTACGGGGGGAAAGATGCTTTAATGACGCAATCCGGCTCTGCAACGCGTAAACACACAAGCTGTGTGCCACTTGCTGGCAAGTGGCACACAGCTCGGGTGCCACTTGCCAGCAAGACCTTCAGCGAGTTGGCGTGCCCGCCTCCACGCGGTGGTACATACTCTGAAAACTGCATGCCCACGTAACGTGCCTCCCGTACCCTCCGTATGACAATACCGTTGTACTGAAGCAGTAAGTGCTGAGTCCGCTTTCGCTGATGCGGCGTACCAAAAACAATGAACTCCGTCTTGGGCACGCTCACTTCCAGACCAAAAATCCCACAAAACTCGTGCAGGGCACGTAACATGCTCTGCATAGTATTATGGTTTGTAGACATCAGCGTCAGGTCATCTGCAAATAGCATATAAAATAATACCATACCCTCCAGGTCGGGGCAGCCGTCAAACACGAGCTTCCCTTGTGACTGCAGGGCTGTGAAAAATTCAGGCAGCATCTCAATGAACATGCCAAACAGGACAGGGCTAAGCGGGTCCCCTTGCTTCACACCCAACACACTATCGAACACCCGACTCAGCCTGCCATTCAATTTAACGCGCATGCGGACATCCTGATACAGCAGTTTGAGGGTGCTCAACAGCTTGCCATCCAGCCCCAACATCCTGGCTCTTTCCCACAGCACCTCCCTTTGAACTGTGTCAAATGCCTTGACAAAATCAATGAAGCAAACAAACAGTGGCTCCTGGCCAGCACAACAATGCTTGTTCTGCAAGTGCACGAGAGTAAACAGATTGTGGTGTGTACCCACGCGCCTGCGAAACCCACAATGGGCAGGAGCACGCAGACGTTGGGCCTCAAGAAAAGCAGAAATACGGCTCTCCAGAATGGATGCCAAACACTTGGAGAGGGCACAGGCAATTGCAATGCCACGGTAGTTGTTCGCATCGCTCTTGGCACCCTTGCCCTTGAAGAGGGGGGTGAGCAATGTTGTGCACCAAACATCAGGACAATCAGCATGCAAAATGATGCGATTGAAAAGCGCACAACAGAAATCAACAAGGGCGTGCTCCAGCGGTGGCCCGTCAGCAGTCTCGTCACGCCGAGCGTACTTAAGATGCTCCGCTGGCATGCGATCAACCCCACACGCCTTGTGATTGTGCATGGATGTGAGCGCGTGTAGAACTTCAGCGCGTGAGATGACCAGGCTGTCATTCAGTCCCGCCGCTACGGCTGCATCAACCTTGCCCTTCTGCAAATCCGGCAGACCATCATTCACTGTGTCAGGTGTAAGGCCATCCACATAATGCAGTGCGTGGGCAGCCCGCATAATGTGGACCGCGTCAGCCGCCATGGTGGCATCAAATATCGGCTTGCCCCCCAGGAGGTTACTAAAACCATCAACAGCGGCATCGAGGGTCAATTCACTGGCGACGTCAACATGACGATCCATGACACAAAGTCCCAAAACCTCTTCGGATCCCAATGCAAGAGATCGGCAACCAACGCCTCAATCACGGCAACCTCAGACCGCTCACGCGCGGATGCACACAACTGCTTGTATTCACGCCGTCGCGTTTTCATGCTGACATGAAGGGCTGCAAGCTCCACCGGCAAAAGCTGCAGGGATTTGCCATGGTTGTACTCTGCCAGTGCATCCTTGTACGCAGTCCTTGCATGCGCGCACTCGTCGGTCCACCAGGCGGTGGCGTGTTCCACCTGGGAGCGCAAACCCGTCCCAAAAGCTCGTCTCGCCTGCGCCCTCAGCAGCACAGCCAGCTGGGCCACTGCACTTGACGCATCACACTCGCCTGATTGCAACCCAGTGGTCAGCCGATCAATCGTGCCCTTGCGCTCGTCACTCAGCGTAAGGTCCCCATAACCCCCCCAACTCTTGACATCAAAGCCGCGATGGGAACGCTTAGCACTCTGTCTGCGGGAAGCGCGGCTAGCACATCAAGGTGAACGGTGATGGGGGCATGATCAGAAAATCAGGTTGGCCTAGAACACACTCAAAGGGAAGGACCTGCATGAAGCGGATGCAAGGGAAAAGAGCAGCAGAGACAAGGCAGTAATCCAGGGTCGCGGGACGGTGTTGTTGCCCTCCAACTCCCTGGCGCGTAACCGCACCGTGCGTGTCACCATGCACCCTCCCATTCACTACCACTAACCCATTGGGGATGCACATCTGGTGGATCATCTCCTTCCCGTATGGGTCGTCACCAGTGGTATCCATGCGGGCCCGTTCGGGAATGTGCTCATACGCTTCTGCAATGTCACGGGTATCCCCATGCAGCCCTGTGCCACGCCCAATGCTGAGCGGAACGTCTCGCAGGTCTCCAATGTGCGCGTTAAGGTCACCCAACAGTGCAATGTGATCTGACTCGCGGCGTAGAGATCGCAAGTCTTGGGCAAGTTCACGAAACACTCTCGCATCTCGTGCTGGCGGGATGTAAGCGCCACAACAGAGCAGGTCTCTCTCAACAGACAGGCATTCTCGCTTAACCCTGAACCACAAGCATTCAGCTGCGCCTATCTCTGGTTCCAGAAAGTCTACATAGCGGGCCAGTGGTATACGAACGAACACAGAAACCCTTGTTGAAGTGCTGTCGATCAGCTGTCTGTTTGCTGCGGTTTTAGCAGTCCTTGATACCGTCATCATCGTGCAAGCATCAGCAGCTGGTGCAAGCGCGCTTGCTGACTGTTGACACTGGCAGTCCTAGCGCACCCGCCACATTTGTCACCGCAGTTGCATGCGACTTACAGCACGAACTGTTTTGACTGTCTTTCCCTCCGCTGCATCTCGTGCGCTCTCCCTATGAGCCCGCTGCTGCTTGCCTGCACGCCCTCAGCGCTTCCCCTCAACGCTTCCCCTCAACGCTTCCCCTCAACGCCTCCCCTGCTTGGCTCTGCATGTGTTGTTGCAAATCCATGTATGCCACAGGCGGTCCACTGGTGGTGCCCACCCACGGCTGGTGGCACTCGTCCCTCAACTCAGTGGAGATGCATGCATGCCCCCAACCCAGCGCATGCCAGTGGGAGGGCAGGGCGCAAGCGCTGGCTGCCTGCCAGCGCGCCTGGTATGACAACACCACACGGGCCATGATAGCAGGTGTGTATGAGATCCTCACCGCACACGAAGGCATATGGGGAGACATTTCATTCCTGAGTAGTCCTGCTGTGCAAATGGGCTGCTGCACAATGCATGGCCCTGAGCAGCACCTCTGGATGAAGCTATGTGTTGTCACGCCAAGGTAGCATCTGGTTAGCCTTGGTGGACATATGTTCTGGTTGACCCTTGGACTGCTGCCAACCAAGCCTCAGTGCGCATGATATGGTCCCTTGCGTGTAGAATGAGCCGACCGCCAACACATGGCCCCTGGAACCACAAAAACTCTGGTTTTACCACCATGCAATCATCGTGCGCGTGACTATGGATTGATTCTGTCCAGGAACGACAAGTCAAGCGCTCAATGCCAGCCACGTCATGTGCAGGCTGATGCACACCGACCCTGTCGGGCTCAACAACAGCTTGGATGGTTTACAGAGCTATGCTCAGCTTCAGTGTGCTGAGGGCTACACAGGCACACTGTGTGCGGCTTGCCAGCCCGGCTACTATATAAATGCCAACTTCCAGTGTCAGTCATGCCCGGCATCCACCGCGCAGACGTATGTGTTGGGCACAGTGTCGCTGGTCGTGGGTGTGGCTCTGGTGCTGGCATCCCTGTTCATGACGCTGGGCGATGACTACACCCAGAGCGCAACAATAGGCGCGTCTGACGTGTTGAAGGCAAGTGTGTTTCAAGTTGGGGCCGGATTGGGTGCAGCGTGTATATTGTCTTCAGGAGAGTGGAGTACGTTTGCAAGGGGGTGAGGTTGTTGGGCGCGGGTGAATGGAGGGCATGGGCCATAACTGATGCACAATTTGCGGTGGGTGCTGCCATTCATTGGCATGCTGGCTGTACTGTATTCCTGCCCTTTTGATGGCACCTCCTTACGTGTTGTACCTGCATCGGCTGCAGGTGCTGATCGTCCATGTCCAGTACTTTGTCATCATTGCTCGCCTCAACGTCCCCTGGCCCAAGGCATTTCAAGGCGTGGGCTCGGCCTTTGCAATTGTCATCACAGCCGAGAACTACCTGGCCTTCAGCCCCTCGTGCATATACATGGAGGGTGGCTCAGCGTGGCAGGCCAGGACGCAGCTGCTGGGCTCGCTGCTCATCCCGGTGGCTGTCATTCTCATCTGTGTGTTGCTGTGGATCGTAAGGTGAGTGCAATTCTGAATTTCTGATTATTCAATCCTGGACTGCACACCTACCGCAGTAGGTACCGCACGGCAGACATCTTGCACAGCATGCATTCTGTGGGGCGGGCAGGAAACATCTTGTTTGCTGGGCAATGATGATAAATGGATTACCATTAGGCTGGCGGACAGGCAGGATGGAGTGCAGGATGCGGTCCTAGCCAGATCATGCGTATTGCCCAAACGGTCCTGGCAGAAGGAAGGAGGAGCGGAGGATAGGGTCAGATGGTTGAGCTGTCTGGCAGCGCAGAGCGCTCTGTCAGCTACTAGCCAATGACCGCGTTGCTGTTCCACCTGTGCCAACACCGGGCTTACGAAGTGCATCAACCAGCGCGCATCAGCCTACAAGGTTGCCTACCTGTCGATTTGGATCGTTGGCGTCAGCCATTGGTGTATGAAGTTATGCATCCTGACGCGTGCCAATGGTGCAAGTGTGCAATGCAATTGCATCTGTGATGCCGGCAGCGGGGCGAAGTTGTGCGATAACCTGTGTCATGTGTAGGTGGTGGTACCTGCGCAAGACAGGGCCGCCCCATGGCAGCACAGCTTCTGAGTCGACCTTTGCCGTCCAATACAGCGGCGCCAGCAGCAGCGCAGCGCAGAGAATGGCGTCTACCACCACCGTTGTGTCGGCTGATGCCGTCACTTACAATGTCATGCCAGATAGGGGTCATGCCAAGAGCGTCAGTTGTACGAGGGAAGCTGGCATTGATGCGGGCAGCACAACAATGCTCGATTCGTTACGTAATGGGCATGTGGCATTGAGCGCGTGTATGTTCCCTACCCCAACGGAACTTGATACGCCAGATGGTAACCACATCAGCGCGGTCAGGGGCACGGCAGCTGAGGGACACGTGCAGCTGACAGATCCAGGGCAGTCAGGTTGTCCCGCAAGCGGCAGTACAGGCAGTACATCCAACGATCCTGCTAATCCTGACGACCAGCCCATGCGATCATCTGCGTCCCATACTGGTTTACAGCCACCTGCGCCACATGCGTTAGCAGCTGGCCTGCCAAGTTCGTTTCCTGAGCCTGTGCCAGCGGAGCCCGTACCACCGCTATCAGCTGCAGCCGACGCGCACGCCGCACCAGGTATGGCCTTAGGCAGCCGACGTTCCAACTCATCTGACAGTCATGCGATGCAAGGTGTGAATGTGGAAGGCACACAATACGTGCTTGCCCGGCTCTTGAACTGCTCAAGGTATTTCTCAATGTTTTGTGGATGCTGCAACGTTGTATGTGCTGGTGAAGTCAGCTGCACAGGCTAGCTCGCCAGCACATGCTCAGACGAGCGTTGAGCACTCTGATACAGTTATGCTGACTTCAAATTAGCTGCGTTTGGAGCAGCTGGTGCTCTCGGATCAGCTGCATGCAGCTTTTGGCGAGTGATCAGCCAAAATGTCCCTGACACGAAATGCATGCCCTCACATCCGCTTCCTCCACCATCCGCCACACTCTGAGCGTGGTGCGGACACCCAATTACAAGCCACACCTGTGCTACACAAGCCATTGTATGTAGCGGCTAACCAGTGCGATCTTGTGGACCGTGTAGATGCGCGGTGCCCTGCCCCTGTGCTGGGCGCTGACGCCAGCCCAGACAACTCGCCAAAGCTGCTGGAGGTTGAGGAAGACGATGACACCCCCCTGAAACCAGCCTCCACCTCCACCTCTGCAATCAAATACGTGGAAGCTTTGCTGCCGCTGTGGCGGCAGCTGCTCCTGGTGCTGCTGGTGGCCATGTTTGTGTTGTACCCCGGATGGGCCAATGCTGCTCTGAGCGTGTTTGCGTGCTTGACGGTGGACAGCGGAAGTGGTGATTACAGCGAGAACCAGCGGGTGAGTGAATGCAAACAGGCAGGCAATGCAAACAGGCAGGCTTTGCAATGCAAGCAGGGCTCTCTGCGCGGGTGGTAAGGGGTTGGGTCAGGCCACGCATGGGATGGTGACCCTTCTGCATTTGCATGCTGTCGCATGATTACCCGACCGCACCAGCCCACCAATGACGAGTGTTGAAGAGTGGCAGTTGCATTGACGTTCTGTTTACACTCGATTAGCCAGCCAGAGGCCCAAAGGGGATTTGAGAGGGTTCAGAGAAGCCATGCATGCATCGGAAACAGCCGTGTTCCCCCGCGGTAACCAGCAGCATTAAGCTGCAGTGTGGCCTGTTGCTGTGCCCGTCCCTGTCCTGGCTGCTGCAGGCGACCTGGAGATCGGGCTATTGGGTGCGCGACATGACGCAGCAGTGCTACTCTGGGACGCATGCCAGCGTGTACCTGCCCATCGGCATTGTAGCAGTGCTGTTGTTCTGCGTGGGCCCCCCCTTGACGAGCTTCATGCTGATGTGGACCCACCGCAAGCGGCTGCGTGATCCCGCTGTGACGCAACAGTACGGCTTCATGTACCACCGCTACAGGTGTGTGCATTTGCAGGTGCAACCCCATGCTGTCAACATGGGTCTCCCAAATCAGCACTGGATTATTACAGTGTACATGGCGCATTGTTTGCTCCTTGATAGTCAGCGTGCTATCCAGAGGCATGTTTAGTGCAGCCGTGATGGAGATGGCTGTAGAAGCCGATTACAGGATTAGTGTACGGGATAATGTGTTTTGTGTACAACCTGCCTGCCCGCCTGCCTGCCTGCCTGTAGCACTGTTTTTGCTTTTTGGCTGGTAGCCAACCGTACATTGCGTACTATGCGCGTGTGCGCTGTTGCAGGTCCTCCTGGTGGTTCTTCGAGAGCCTCATGCAGGTGGAGACGCTGTGCCTCGTGCTGGCGGAGCTGCTTGGCAGGACGCTGCCGGTGTACCAGCAGGCCGTGGTGCTGCTGGTGGTGCTGCTGGCCATCAGCATCATCAATCTCAACTGCAAGGCGCTCAAGCACAGCATGCTGGTGAGTCACGCACGCGGCAGTGCGGCACGCATTACTGATTCGCCTGGTGGGGCCAATAATGGATGGGAAGGAGGCGAAATGAAGCTGCCCACTCTAGCGTACAGTACAAGCATGTAAGCAGCATCTGCGTCTGCTTTACACACTCACAAGCACCATGTGTCATTTACGGTACGTATACTGGCGTATACATACAGCACAGGCTGAAACTTTGGAGGTGGTTGCTGTGCGAAGCGAACACATGGTGGCGCCAACACCCACTGCTGTTCATGCCCTACCGCGCAGGTGACTATGGAGTTTCTCTCACTGCAAACGCTGAGCCTCACCATCGGGCTGTCGCTGTTGTTCCTGGAGGGGGAGCGGGAGGGCGCTGCAAACGCTGTGAGTGTTCGACCCTCCCTGCCCAACCATCGACCTGACGCAGGCGCAGACTACTACTAAGCACTCACAGGGCCTGCTCGCTCAGTCACTCCACGCATGCTGTCGGCCATTCAAAGTTTGGTGTAGTCTTCAACTGCACGCATATGCACACTGCGTGGCCCCACGGCAATTTTCTGACACACTCTGTGCGAGCTTCAGAGCGTGCTCGTGCGGGGGAGTCTGGATTCCGACAATCGTGCAGCGTAAACTGCCGCATGTTCGAACGGGAGCGCCCTCCCTGTCCCTGTGTTCCCGGCTGCCGTCTGTTTTATTCCAGCTATCCCAAGGCGCACGTGACGCCGTGGCGGTGGTTATCGTTGTCATCAACGTGCTTCTGGTGGCTGTGTACACAGGTGCGTGTGTGCGCGCGCATGGGTTTGAATGTATTGGAATGCTGCTTGCTGCCGGCCCTTCAGCATCCTGGCTTCAGCCCTGAGGGGCAAAGCTGTGTACGTAGGTAGCACTGGGGGTAGCACCCTGTCCAATGATGTACCATACGCAATCCCGCATGCTGCTGTGGAGCGACGCACCATGTTCCACCGGTTGATGCTGGCTGCATTGTAGCCAAGCGCCAAAGGCATTTCCTTGCCCCGATGCCCATCACAAACAACCTGGATCTTGGTGTTGTTTGCTTGTTCTCTTGTCCCATGATGGACCTGTGCAGGCGTGGTGGCATACCACGCGTGGCTTAGCTCGAAGAAGCTGCTGCATTTGCTGCCCGCCAAGACATTTGCCAAGATATTAACATCCGCTCGCAACGCGAAAATGAGGAAGGTGCCAGGCCATGGAGGCTGCTGGCAAACGACTACGAAGCCAGGAAGCTCAATGGACGAGTGAAGGCGGCAAAGGGGAACGAGTACCGCCAGGGCACGCCGAAGGTGATATTAAGCTTCGCCGCAGTGCCAAGCCTGTTGGTGATAGCCTGGATGCGCTGTTTGGCAGCCTGGCTGCCACGCGCTATGGCTACCAAGCTATATATGTGTGTGGGGCAATGTGGGTGTCGCGGCGGTGGAGCTTACCGGCCTTTGGGGTCAATGTGGCGGCACGCGCGCTGCTGCGGGCCCGCGGGGGCAGACGCAAGCAGCCGCCCACAGCAGGCGCCGCTGCTTGCTTTTGCTGGTGCCATTGGCTTCCTTCATTGAAACTGGGGCGCGGGCGATGCATCCAACTACCTGGGTGGGAAGTTGCAGGGGGATTGACCAAGCGCTGCTACGGTGTAGAGGATAAGGTTAGGGTGGAGGGTGGGCTGGGGGGGTGGGAGTACGCACTTACTGCACGCGTCTCGCGCGATTGGAGTGGTGCACGCGCGCCTACTTGTGTGAATAGCGTTGCACAGCACACAGCTGAGTGTACGCTTGTCGGGATCTGCCTGCATTTGCTCCTCCAAGACTGCGTGTGTGTACATGCAGAGGAACCTACTCACCTACTGCATTGCAGTTAGCACCGTGTGCATGTCAAGAGTTACGTGTGCCATGTGTGCATGTATGTGCGCGCGTGTGCGTGTGCATGTGCATGTGCGCGTGTATGTGGAAGAAGGGAGAGACTGAACGAGGTAGAGAGTGAGAGTGAGAACGGAAGGGAGTGGAGTAGTACAGAGATTACTTAAACATGCATTAATTGATTTGTTCATCGTACTCGACAAGCAGATATCGACTATGGTGCATAAATCGTTGGGTGGGGGTCAACTGCCGTGTCGCCTGTTGTACAGCAGACTGCAGCATCCATGCCTGCTGGTCAAGTTCATGAATGTGCAGAAGAACGCTTTCCAATTGTTGCCTTCCGATGTGGCTGCATGATACGCATTGAATCATATCAGCAATCGATCACACATGCACTTCAAGCTGCAACGGATCACACGAGACAGGGCAATACACTGCAAACACTTTGCTACCTTGTGTGCGCGGTTTCCCACGTTGTTCCCTGCTGCTGGCTCCAATCACAGTGCTTCCACCTCTATTTTAAGCTTCGTGACCTCTGCGGATGTGTCAGCCTTGGCTGATTAGCTGTGCAGTGCATGAGTTGGTCAATCCACTGACCCAACTTGCCTGGTGCTGCTTTCGATGCCTTATCCCGGTCTGAGCCTCTGGCTATACTGGTCCGGGTGATGTAACCTACCTACCTACCTACCTCTCTCTCTCTCATTTGTTACATGAAAGTGCTACCACCACATTCCCACCCTCATCCTTGCCACCCCTAGGCTACGGGCAGCCCATGAAACATGCAGCTGCACTTGCGCACCGCCTCCGCGGCGTGTTTTGCGGCTGTTGGGCGCCGCCGAGCAAGCCCGGCGCCGCTGATGCTGTGTATGGTGTGTGCACCCCATCAGCTCACCCTTTCTCCCACCCATACTAGCACCCTACGCCTTGCCATGCGTTTCTGATTTGATCATGAACGGTTGCAAGGGCACACAAGGCACGAATGAACGGACAGCCCACCGTCAGATGTCATCATAGCGTCATTGAACGCGCTGGCCTGATTTGCATAATTTGCCAGAAACGGCGCAAACGGTGCGCCATGCGAAAACGGAAAATCACCGAAATTCACCCGGAAATTCCAGCTGGCACTTCGAGCATGCTGGCAGACGAGGCTTTGGGCGTGGCAGCAGGTCGCGGCCAACCGCAGGAGGTGACAGCACCGCAGGCGGTGAGAGCAGAGCATCTGTGTGTGTTGCAGCGGCTTGCGTGCAAGCAGCGGAGGGTAGGGTGAGCGGGGGTTGGGGGGCTTGCTGGTGGGAATCACGCGTGCAACCGTGTGAAACCCTACACGCCCGCATGGATGCATACAAGCAGACGCGCGGATGCGCACACTGCTCTCAGTTGCCCAATCGTACTGTGCAGTGCATGAAAACACCAAAACGGCATACACACATTGATCGTGCTGCTGTGCGCCGCCTCATGCGGAGTCCCGGCGTGCTCTGCTGCCTGCCTGGTCCCAGGGCGGCAGCCGGGGCATGGCATAATCAGGTCGCGGCCAACAGGGTGGCACTGCTCCGCCAGCCGCTGCGGGAGGGGCCGGTCGCGCGCGGGATGACAACCAGCCAGGCACGGGTGAGGCGCTTGGCGGCTGGTGGCTGCCATTGCATGCTGACGCTTGCAAGCTGACCATGCTTGATTTCACGCTCACACATCCATGTGTGGACTGACTGCGGGACTGGGTGACGTGATGTGTTGCCGAGCATGTATTTAAGGGGGGGAGGGGGGTGCATCGTGTGTCTTGTGCGATTGGTATGCAGCGACACTCAAAATTGGAAACGTCCTGGTCAGATCCAGGCAAGCATGTCAGGTTGATCACATGTGCGCGCACGGTGCGGTGCAATGAGTGCAATGCAAAGCTGAGTGCGGGCGTTGTGCTGTGCCTGCTGCCTGAACTGTGCGGCCAGCTGCAGTTCCTTTGGCTCCTACCACAGGCGTGACCACGCGCAGCAAGGCGCGGACCGTGCCCCAGGCGGCTGAGGGCGCTGCTACTGGTGTGACCACTGCTGCTGCAGCAGGGCCCTCGTCAGCAGGGCCGGCAGCCGGAGGTGGGTGATGCCTGTTATCTGCTTGAGAGGCTGGTGTGAGGCTAGGCGTGCGTGGGACGGCACGGGCAATGGACCGTAGCTCGTTGCTTGTGGTGCAAGCTAGAAGCAAATACCGTAAGCAATGCTGAATATGCTGCCATGTTTGCCGCCATTGCATGCGAGAGCTATGCAGGTGATTCCGTGTGTCTTGATGAGAGCATCAGTTCTGCACGAGGGTTGCTTGACTGCAATCATGTATGGCGCCTCATTACATACGTTGATGGGAGGTGGCTTGTGAGGTGCGTGCTGCCGTCATGTGCATGCAGACATGGGTGCTTGCGGGCCCCAGGCCGCCTCGGCTCAGCACGCGGGCGGCCCGTCTGGCGCCTCACGCGCTGCAGGCGCCGCAGCCGCGACCGCTGGTGCTGGGCCCTCTGGATCGCTTGCTGGCCAGCTAGGCGTTGCTGGCGGCACAGCAGCAGCAAGTGAGAGGCACCTTCATGCACGATCATGGAGTGTGCCTGGGGACCGGGGGGGGGGGGGGGGGGGGGGGGAGGGGGAGGG
>BDDA01000656.1:22386-68074 GCA_001662385.1 Chlamydomonas asymmetrica
ACTGCAATTGTTCACGCTCCTGTTGAGCCCGATTCCAAGCATGATTACGCAAATGCGGGCCCGTGTCAAAGGTGCATCCAACCGATGCCGTGCCAGCTGAGGTTGACAATGTATGTTCATGCACGCTCACGTGACCCCATCCGGCTTGTGCGATGCGTGCTGCCGTCTTGTGCATGCAGGCATGGGCGCTGGCGGGCCCCAGCCGGCGTCAGCTCAGAACGCGGCCGGCCCGTCTGACGCCTCACACGTGGCCGGTGAGAGGCACAGCCCATGGATGGATGTGTGCTTGGGGGTGGCGGGTGTGTGTGTGGGGGGTTCCACCAGCATGCAGCTGGCAGGCACGTGTTGGTGTTGTGCTGTGCTTGAGATGCTACAGCGCAAAGTGGGCGGTGGTCAAGATACGGCATGACAAACCATTTGTGCCGGGTTCCCCCACCCCCATGCATGCGCAACGCGATGTATTGTAGTAACCAAATGTGCGTACATTGTCTCGGTGGCAGTAGGTTCTAAACCGCAATTGTTCACGCTCACGTTAAACCGGATTTCCAGGTCAATCAGATACATACATGAGTGCCAGAGACGAAGGTGTGTGTGGTTGGCACAGGTCGTGCATCCACAGTCGCCCACATGAGATCAGCACGCTGTGTGTACACTCTCAGTACGCTCTTCTAATTTCAGCGTTGCATGTTGCTTGACTGACGTGCAGGAGCAGCCAGCGCACCAGCAACCAAGGCTGGCAAGGGCAAGGGCACGAGGCCACGCGTGGATGCTCCCGATGACCATGAGAATGACAAAAGCTGAAAAAGCAAGGCGGATGCTGCTTTGATGCCATGCAGCCGCTATGCATGTGCGGGAGGTGTAGCGCACAAATGATATCTGCAATTCTGCACACCGGCCATGAACTGGCTTTCCGGCTGTTGAAACAGCCAATATCGGTAGTCCAGCAAACTCGATGCACTTCTTCTACGCCTGCGCATGAACCATCGTGGTGTCCAGGTCATGCTGTGCATTACACCATAGGCATTCAGGTCACCCTACGGTCCAGACTCGAGACCTCGAGACCTCGAGACCTAGGGCTCCCTTACACGTGCAATCTGCTTGGCAACACCGAACGATGTTAGCGCTGGGTGCGTAAGGGTCACGACTCACGAGTGCTGCCATGCATGCACACATGCCGCACACCCTCTCATTGTATCAGGCTGCCAGGGCCCCGTAGCAAAGTTTAATTTCACTGGTACGGTACTGCGCGCGTAGGATGAGGGTAGCGTGAATGCAAAGTCAGCGATGTTCATTACGCGCTTGCAGTGTGCATAAGGTGGCGTGTAAGCCGGCATAGGACACTGCAATCACCAAGCATGCATTTGCATTGCGGGGCGGGACAGTGTGAGTGGTGATCACTGGGCGAGGTGGTTGATGGTGGTATACTTGGATGGCCCACTCAGGCATGAACAAAGGTGTTGTTTACATCAGGCATGCCGTAGGTCCATGGCTGCCCTCAGGAGGGTCCAAGAAGCGAGCACTGCATGGTGAAGGCAAATGGGCGGGGGGAAGGGGCGATTAAGGCCGTGCCGTCCTATCTACGACCCTGTTGTCTTTCGCCCTGCTTTGTTCATTCAGCTGCCAGGTCAGGCAGTCTCAATCACCGAGTGACAGCGGGTTCTGGCTGGTATGTGCACAAGCCTTACATGACCGCGCTTCACACGATCAGGGTGGTCCACAGTGTGCATGTTATAAGTGGGGAGAGCTAGAGCGGGTAAATTACATGCACGAGCTGGGCATGTCCATATGAGAGTGACGCACATCAGCGCAAAAATATGACAACACTACAACAGCAGTCATGATTGGCAAGCAAAGCAGTGTGGTAGATATGAAGCGTATGTTGTTTCAACGCCTGTGTCACGGCATGGATGCAAAAAATTCACAAACAGACCGTGAGCGGACTGACAGTTTGTCATGTGTGCGCTATGCTAAGCGCTATCCAGCGTTTTGATTGCATGGGTTCACAACGCTCCACGCAACACCTCAGCCAGCCCCAAGTGCCCTCCCTCCACGGCGTAATCGATCGCCGTCAAGCCGTCTGCGTCAGGCAGGTCGGGCCGTGCGCCAAGGTCCAGCAGCGCACGTGCCTTGTCCAGGCACCCGTCTTCCGCCACGTAGTGAAGCAGCGTTGCTCCACCCGCGTTGGTGGTGTTCACGCTTACGCCATGCTTGACCAGCGCGTGTACCGCAGCCAGCGAGCAACGAGCGAGCGTGAAGTGCATGGGCCCGTTGCCATGCTCGTCAGTGGCGGACGTGTCCACGCCGGCTTCCAGCAGGACCTCCAAGCAGCCGGTGTCCTCCAGCCGTGCAGCCGCGTTGAGGATGGTCCGGAAGCTGGCGGTCGAGTGAATAGTGGTGTCCGCGCCAGCTGCGAGCAGCAGTTGCGCCATCTCACGGCCCTTGGCACAGAACAACGCGGTGCAGCCATCGCTGTCCCTTGCGTTCACGTCAGCGCCGGCCTGCAGGAGCGCCTGCGCAACCTTCACAAAGCCCTTTCCTGACACCAGCGTCAGGGCGCAGACCAGCACCGAAGGCTTGAGGCGGCACGGTGCAGAGGCATTCGGGTCCGCCCCGTTGCGAACCAGGTGATGAATGACGCCGCTGACCATCCGCTGTCCCTTGCTTAAGACGCTGTGGTTTGAGCCCTGACCGTACAGCAGCCTGACCGCCGCGTGCAGCGGGTGCTGCGGAGCCTGCTGCTGCACCCACTGCGCCACGGCCTAAGGGCTGGAGAAACCTTTGCTGGTTGCCCTGCAAGCAGGAGTTGTTCAAGAGCAGCAAGTGTCATTTACTCATTCGTGTTTCACATTCCTCGAGAACTGCTATTGCGATGAATGTGAAGCGCTTGCACACACACATGGCAGCACACACGGCAGGCCAGGTCACCATCAGTCGGCCCTTGGCGCCCGTCGCAGTGGGTGTCCAACCATACATAGGTCATTGCACACAGTATCACGGCATTATGGTTTTCGCCCTTGCACAGTGTCGTAACAACCCGTTGTGTGCACGCCTGGGCCGCTGGTTGCCCCCCACAGAAGAAGGCAACGCAGCAGCTCTCATGAGGGGAAGCAGCACGCAGCATCAATCCTGACAAAGACTCACTTGCAGGTCCGCACAAAGGCCGATACATCTCGCTTGTCTGCAAGATGTGATAGCACTTTCTCCCACAACTCCTGAGGGAGAAGAAGGTCCATGCTGCCAGCCGACGCTTCAGCAATTGTTGAGGTGGGCTCCTTTGCAGTGTCCGGGCTGACAGAAGATGGCTGGGTTTGGGAGTGCTGTACGGCTGCGCTGGTGGAAGCAAGACCCAGCATGACAGGCGCAATACTGTTGTGGGTGCGCTTGCACCTTTTGGATGCAGGTACCGCAACGTCAACAGCCGGCCAACCAGCAGCAGCACCAGCTTTGCAGCGCTTGCGTGTGCTATGCCCTCTCTGCTCCGGCTTCGGCTGCGTTTTCTGCTGGCAGTTGGTCTGTAGAGGTGGGCTTTGAAGGACTGCACGCGCTGCTGCAGCGGCGCGTGTCCTGCCCAGGGCATCCACGCAAGCGGTCGTCGAGCGCACGTCTGGGCGCTTCGGACGACCCTCATGGTCGCATGCAGAAAGCTCGACAGCGGAAACCATAGCGCATCGCCTTCGCTTATTGGCTGTTGTCGGTCCGGTCTGCTCCACGCGCTCTCCAGCAGCATTCGCGCGGCGCTTGCGTGGCGCAGTGGTTGGCTTGCAATCGACAGGCAGCGTGCGCTGCTCCTGCGTGTAAATACAAGCCGAAGGAAATGAAGTGCTGAGTTCAGGCTGCCGGCTCGCAAGGTGCTTCCCTGATGAGGGCACTCAAAGGGCGCGGGCTTACTCAACGCCCGCCGATACAAACGGTGCATGAGTGAAAGGCCCGGGTGAAAAGCCAAAAGAACCTGTTAGTGTCTGACGTGCTTGTTCCTTTCAGCGACATGGACGTATGCCTACGAAACTTGGGCAGTTCGATGAGAACGTAATGTACAAGCACGCTGGAGTGAGTGCGTTTCAAGTGCCAAGAAGTGCCACGTGAGACAAACATCTGAAGCCAGTGGCTTGGCAAGGTACTAAAGCATAAACAATAAAGTAAGATGCTGCAAATTGTGCTTCACCAAAGCAGCCGTTGCGCTGCGATGCTCGGAAAGCGTACAGACTTGATCTGACAGTGATAGAATCGATAAACCTTTTCCTTTTGCTGTACGGTATAATAACTTGACTTATGGAATAGGCGTTAAATGTTGACGTCTAAGCTCTTTAACAGCCACCACTGGAGCCTGAAAGTGCACAACGTGCACTGCCCTAGAATTGCGGTGCACGCTGCCCTGAACTGACCGACTCACGGGGCTTACCGCACAGGAAGGCTGGCAGACCGAAATGGATGCGGAGGAATCCACAGGCAAGTTGACCAGTGAAGCCAGCACTGGCGCCGGTGGGGCCAGAACAGCGCGCCGCTTGCGCTTGCGGACTGACTGGTCATCAACCTGCACGAGTGTGGTGCAGCGTGCGGCAGGACAAAATATAATAAAGCAATTTACCCAGCTTTATGTGGGCGGTAATGCACACCTTGTTCAGGACAGGCACAAAAGTTCTTTAATTTTCCACGCGGTCACCGACACCGCTTGCACCAAACAGTGCTTCACCTTGGGCTCCTGGACGTTCATAGTGGGAAGCGGCGAGGCTGATGCTTGCAGCTTTGCTGTTGTGTTTGTGCTGCTTGTCAGGTGCGTTTCTCAAGGGAGGAGTGAAAATGAACGATGAAGTTGGAAGGGCTGTGCCTTCAGTATGGAGGCTGCAAGGCGGTAAAGCTTGTGCGCTGTGCAAAGAAAGCAGGCACGTTTGCTACAACTGCAGATAACTGGTCTTGACGTTGTCAAGAACTTATTTTACATCATGCGGTCGCTCCACTCGATGTTGTACCGCGTTTGCGGCCTCACGGAACTGCGGTGGGACAAGAAGGCGCAAACAGCAGGATTGTTTTGCGAGAGCACATCACTCTGGAGACTGATGTATATGCACAATTCACATACTTGTTTGCTCGTTCTGGCGAGTGCTGACCGTCAAGTGCTGACCGGACGCGGACTGACGAGCAGAGGACTCCTTTCACACAGTGTTTGGTCTTAGTACTGAATAATTGCTTTCAATCATCTTGGCAAGTGACAAGGTTGAGGTCGCGTGAAGCCTAAGTGGTTGACGTCAAGGTCAACGCTGGGGTGGAGCAGAGCAGGCCTGGCCCATAGTGTTTATCAGGTGCTGTAGCCTTCTGGAAAAACGCATGATGGTTACAACACATCGATGTGTAAGTCAAAATGAAATGGGTCAGCTCGCACTCAAATCGATTTGCGGTCGATAACGGACAAGGCAGAACGAACTCGACAGGAACAATATGCTTCCGGATGCAATATGCAGTATGACAAGACTACAGTGACTAATTCAGGCGTGCACAAGCTTGTGCAGCAGGGAAGACTGTTCATGTAGGTGCGCCGTCACACTGTCCTGAGTGCTCCCGTCAGCGTAATGTCAGAATTACAAATGGTCAGCGGTGGTTTGCCCATTTTTACGCTTGCGATTGACTTTTGCTGCAGTCAGAAGCGAGGCTCGTGTTTGGTGTGTGCTGTGGAAGTTTCTGAGATGTGAAATCCTGCCACAACCCTGGTCAAGCAATTGCCCACACCTGCTGCGGTGCCGACCAGCCCCCCCGAAGCGCAGCTGTCGACACCATCGCAGCTGTGGCACGCCCTCCCTCAGTCACCAAACTGCACCATGCATCGCACTTGCCCTCGCTCATGTCAGGCACGCAGTAGGCACGCACGATGGCCTTGACGCAAGGTGCACTGCTGCCCCTCGCACTCCTCCTGGCGGCTGTGCGTTCACGTGGTAATGCCAGTCCACATGAAAGGACGAACGAACTATGCAGGGCGCCCACATGCCTACGCTCAAGGCCTTGTGCACTAATGCCCATCCGTGCATGTGGATGCAGGCAGGAGCAGCGAGTGTGCGCCACTCTGCTGATGCTTGATGGCAGCAGCCACTGCATGCAAATGGGTGCTGATGCGCAACGGCCAGTTGCGTAAAGGCCAGTGGGCCACGTGCCAGGTGTGGTGCACTGATATCTTAGGTCCAGAAGACATACAGCGAATCAGAGGTTGTGCTTTGTGCAGCAAAGGCGAGTATCGCATGATTACATCTTCCAGGGTTCACGCATGTGGCACAACTCCAACATTGCATGTGTGACTGCACAGCCGTCTGGTGGTGGCGTGACCAACAATACCGTAATGGCAGCCTGACATTCGGCAGACCTTTAGGATTGCTGGTCGAGCTTCGTACATGCCTTGCGGCCATACACACGCGCCATGTGATGCTGATTTGTCGTAGTAATGAGTGCAAACGCGAGCGCCAGCGCAACGCAGGAAATGGAGGGCTTGTGTTGCCCCTGCCGAAGAGAGAAGTCGTGGCTGCAAGTAATGAGGCGCGATCACTGAATCAGGATGTGCAAGAACACGGAAGCAGGAGGATGGAGAGAGAGAGAGAGAGAAAGCAACATGGGCAGGTCCAAGGGGTCACAACTGAACGGAGCAATAGATATGGGAGAGAATAGGACGATGAAGATAAATGAACACAGCAGCGAGTGCCGCATGGTAATCCTCCCCTTCAATTCGGCGGCAGGAGGGCGGGTTCGCTCAGGTATGAGGGCCACGCAAGGCCAAACGCATGAGGAGGGTTGCGCATCGCGCGCGTGACCAGTGGGATGAATACTGAATTACTGACCACCTGTGGTTGCACATCGCACAGATGTACAGCGCTAGCATTCATGGAGTGGTACGGTAGTAGGTGTTGGTTGGCTCAGAGGCCATGCGGTGGAGCTCTCACATTGAGATGCACACCACAGGCAGGCCAACCTGGCATACGCAAGAGGTACGTCCAGGCAGCATAGCGTCCAAGTTGTCCGGGCGGCAGCAGGGCACCTAAGGAATGTTCAGAGGACGAGCCCCGAACCTGGCAACAGTCGCGCGCGCATGTGCGTGCTCTAGCTCATTCTGCCAATCGCCACTGGTTAGCGAACGCGTTTGACTCATCACTCGTGTGTTGCAAGCATACGCGTGCCCGTTTTCTACCATACATATTGCCATTCCTTTATCAATGACGATGGGCCTGTAAAATCCACAGCAGCAGCCGAGCATGGGCAGGAATGCACGCCACCCCACATGGACTCAACAACAGCTGCGCTCGCATGCTGCTACGAGCGCCACCCCGGCCGCGGTATGTACACGTTAGGTAATTAGGTTGCTTTCACCTTCCCAGGCAAGTATCCGGTCACATGGTATGTACAACACTCGGGTCGTGGTTCAAGGGGCGGGGGGATTGGCAAGACGGCATAACGGATTGGGGCACAGTCACACTCTCACAGCTTCCGGACTGAATAGCGGTATATACCAGTAGCAACTGACGAAACGTGAGTCAGACATAAAAACACCGGGGACAGAGCAGTTTCACACTGCCTCCACTGATTGATGTCATGCCAAATCAGTGGCGCTTCATCATGCTGAACTTGAGCATGGCGTACGCCAGCAGGCGGAAGCCCACCCCCAGCATCGCCATCACCACGTACCCCGTACGCTTGTAGGTGTCGCAGCGGTTGAAGTCCAGGCCGTTCTGCATGGCATAGCAGCGGAAACCAAGCGGTACGCAATGCAGCAGCAGCGCAGAGCTGCCTCGGCTCAATTACTGGCCGCATACCAAGAGTCCACGCCATGTTGCATGACCCGATCAAGAGACAGGCACGGGATTCACTCCAGTGCGGATGCCCGCCAGCACCCTTCATTGCAGTGACTGCTCTCAGGGAATGCCTGCAGCACCTCTGAACAACCATTTCTGCCTTGCCGCCCTCTCGTCTTGCGCATGCAGGTCATGCGCAGGAGCCCGTGTGGCCGGGCTATACCGGCACACACACCCCCCCACACACACTGCTGCTGTCACACAATACGGTAGCATAATACATCGACATACCACAGTAGCATGCTAACATAGCATACCACAGTACAATTATGTTATGTACTTCTGTTACATCAGGAGTGTGTTGGCCACACGGCCCATGCTCCCCCTGATGGGGACCAGGCAAGCAGAAGAGGGTTAACACACACCACAGTAACGTAGTATACCACGGCAGCATTCGGAGCACGCACCTGCACGTTGAGGAAGGACAGCGCCTCCTGCGGGCTCAGCCCCGGCTCGCCGTCATCCAGCAGCATGGTGTCTATGCCGCAGATGCCGATGCCCTTGGCCAGCAGCAGGATCGTGTTGCGCGAGTCCTCCTGGTAGTAGCTGAACTCGTCTATGGCCACGATCTCCATCGCCCACCTGAGCAAGCATTAAATCAATAAATGAATCAATGATCTGCGGTACAGGGGGCGACGGATTTGTACAGTACGCAGCTGAGCATGGCGCAACCCACATGTGAGGGGGCAGCGACGAATTCAACCGCGCTTACACGCCGCACTGCTGCGTAACCATGCCCAGGCCGCTGTTGCTATCCCGCCTCACTCGTGCGGCCGCAACCTCACACACATCAAGCCTGCAGCTCTCCAACACCTTCGCCACCACCAGACATGCATGGCAGTGGGCCACCTGTTGTTGGGTTCGCATGCCCCATGCCGCCATGCGGCCATGCCCCGTCCGCTGGCTAATACCCCACCTGGAGTAGCTGATGCCCAGCAGTACCTCCACGGCTGTACCGCGCGCCTCCGCAATGCTGGGGCTCAGGCCCTGGATGAAGGCCCCCATGATGAGCGCGATGAACACGCCAGCCATCAGCACGTTCTGCGGGGGCAGCAGCGCCGACACCAGGTACGCCATGCCGCTCGCCCACCAGCATACCTGCGCGCCACCGCCAGGGCAAAGCAGCATGAGCAGGTTGCGGTACACACACAGCACATGCAGTACGTGCAGTACAGTGACACATGGAGTACAGTGACATTGTTCAGGAGCATGCTAGCCGGAACGCCCCCGCTCAATCCAGATGGATGCCGACAGCAAGGCAGGTGCGCTGATGCAGTTGTCGTCATGCCACTGCCCCATTCAGAGATGTTTTGGGCAGCATTGACTGCAGCAAGGCGTAGCCGTGTCTGCGGGGTGCAAGCGCCATAACCATCACAAGGCGAAAGGCAAAGGCAACGAATGCCTACGGTGCAAGTGCTAGTACCACCGTCAGTACAAGCACAGTACAGCAGTACAGCAGTACAGCGCTGATGGCGCTTGGCTCACCAGCAGCCCCACCACGTAGAACTGCGTGAAGGTCATGCGTGGCAGCGTTAGGTAGTAGTACACGCCCAGGCTGAGTGCAGGCGCCACCACCACCCACAGAAGGTCGATCATGTTCTGCGCTGTGACAAAGGCCGTCAGAGACATCCCCGCGCTCGCCTCGCGCCACAGCAGCACGCGGTGCTGCGCAGGGCAGTATGCATGACAGATGCGGGCACAGCGGGAGCGGGGGAGGTCAGGCGATAAGTAGCCAACACACGTGACGCGTCCCATCGAACAGAGCAGGGGAAACGGAGGCATGGAGATGGGGAAACAGGAGACCCAGTACCGCACAGGGAGAGAGGAGGAGAAATCAAAGCGTGCAGGCCAGGAACGCACAGATGGGGATATCTCAAGGGCAACACTGTGCATTCAGGCGATCGACAGACGACTGCATGAGATGACGATGCACTCACACTACTCACACCCTTGAGGCATGCGGTAGCATGGCTTGGCCCGAGGCATTTGTACATGTGAGGCGTGGCATGCAGGCCAACATTGCAGGGCAGTATTTCCAGGCCCGCATCTCCAGGCTAACATTTGCAGGCCAGCAGTTTGCAAGGCAGCGTTTGCAGGGCCGTGTACCAAGCAGAGGGGAGTTGCTTACCTGGCTGAAGGTGCGCAGGTGTGACACGCAGGAGAGGACCCCCAGACACGTCATCATCATGACAATGTTGGAGGGGATGTTGTTGATCCCCCACGCAGTTCCTGCAAGCCATTCCCACCATGCAATCCAAATGACTCACGTCACTTCCATTCCGTCCTGTTGTCCTGCCTGCATCCCCATGCAGTGCTCAGCATGCAGCACATGACAGAATGATATGGCATGCTGGTGGAGAAGGCTAAGGCTCTCCTCACCAAACTTCAAGACAGGTTCCAAAAACGTATACATGCGCTGGCCTCGCAACTATGCATGTGTGTCCGTGTGCATGCATGATGGTGAAAAGTGCTGGCATCAGCACATGGTGGTGTAAGGTAGGCGTGCAGGGCTATGCGTGCACACATACCGTGGATGAAGCCGACGATGAATGCCGCCGCCACCTGCAGCAGCGCGTCCACCACCTTCATGGGCCAGAAGCTGCGCAGCAGCTTGATGAGGCTGCGGCGCAGCAGGTGCCACAGCTGGAAGGTGAAGGATGGGAACCTGCGCCGTCACGCCATGACCAGCACCAGCACCAGCAATACCACGAGGCACATGTTGAGTTGTGTTCTTACGTGCTGATGTGATTGGTGGACGGGCACCACCGTGGTGTGCACGATACGATACGGGCATAATTGCAGGGCACTGCACGCCTGCACCATGCCACACTCGGTGACGCTCTGCCTACCTGCCACGGAAGGAACGGCAATCCGGCACGACAGCACCCATCCCCATCCTCACTCCTCACAACCACGCCCGCACGGTCAGAGGCACACGTGTAGCACTACCGATACTGTATGTGCTGGACTCGTCAACAGGCATGCACGCAGCAGAACCCCATTCGCATCCATGCCTGCCACAGGTAGCTGCCATACGCATATACACTGATACGGTATGCAGTATGAGTACTGAGTACCAGTACTTCAACGCCGCATGGGGATAATGTAACCTCATCTTGATCCCACTCACTTCCGGCTGCTGATCTGCTCCTCAAACGCCACCTTGGCGTTTATCGCCGCGCTGGGCCCGCCTAGCTCCCCGCGCGCTCCGAAACCCATCGGCAGCACGCTGTCGTACATGGCGGGCCCCATCACACTGCTGGGCACCATGCTTGCCAGGCCCAGCGCAGTTACGCTGGACATCCCCGTCATTGCACCCATCATGCCGCCGCCCGTCGTACGCTGCTGCTGGGCAGCAGGTGCCGTAGGGTCATGCGGTAAGACCCCGGCCCCGGCGGCGGCCGGGTATGCAGCAGCGGCGGCAGTGGCGGTGGTGGGCGTGGGGCCCACGGTCGTGCCTGACAGTCCAGAGTAGCGGCTGCCGGTTACGGAGAAGGGCTGCACACACGCAAACAGTGATGCACAGGGAGAAACCGCGAAACAAGCACACAGGCTCAGGGCTCGGCTCCTTCACATGCGTGGGGTGGAACATTTCAGCACCAGTGCGCCATCAACCCCTGCATGCTCACGTTAGCATGCTCAGAGCTTAGCACAGGTGCTGGCATACAACCTTGTCCTGGCCGTGTCGCGTCTTCTCACGCAATCTGGTCGATATGCGATATGCGTGTCATTTGCAAGTCCACAACCACAAGCTGGTTTTACGTATCCTGCACCACAATTCAGCCTAGCCTACCTGGTGGCCGTGGTGGCTGTACGCGGGTGTCACGCCGCCGCTGCCCATGTGCGTGGTGGTGGCGGTCAGCGGCGTGGGCGGCTCCCCGGTGACGCTGCCGCCGCCCGCGTTGCGCAGCAGCTGGAAGCCGGCGGCGCCGAGGCGGCCGGCCGTCAAGGAGGCGTTGTATGCGCCCACGAGCGCGTTCGACAGCAATGAGTTGACGAAGAGCGTGTCCTTCCGCTTGGGCGTGCGGTGGGTGCCGCCGTTGCCGCCGTTCCCGCCGCCGTTGCCGTCATAGCTCTGTTCGGACTCCGAGTCCTGGCGCTGCGTTGCGGAATGCAAGTGCAAGCGCAAGCGCAAAGGAAGATTTGGCCCACCCCTGGTACAAGCACGCCCCACGTGCATGGCGTGCATGGAAGGCTGGAGCATTCGGTTTAGTTTATGAACTGCATCGCTAGTTAACCGCTGTTGCATAGAAACAGGGGCCCTGATTCGGTGTCTTCCAGGCATGCAGCATTCTCGATGGATTCCAAACTCTGTGCATCAAGACATCAAAACATCAAAGCACCTCCAAGCTTCTTCAGGCATGGTGCTCCGCCTGACCTCTGCAAAGTTCAAAACCAACGCGCAGGGCGTTCCCATTCCAGCACGCTCACCTGCATGAGGCTGACGCGGCGGGGGCGGGATCCAATGTCAGATCCCCCGCCTACTGCTCCCCCGCCACTGGGGCCCCCCGCCGGCGCGGTCGTGCGCACCGTGCGCAGGTGCTGCTGCGTCGCGGCGGTGTGCGCGCTGATGCCGGAGAAGCCCGCCTGCAGCTGCGCCTGCTGCTGCTGCTGTTGCACCTGATGTGGGCTGTGTGCAGTGCTGGCGGCATGACTGTGGTGTGGCGGCAATCCGAGCGGCCCTCCAGCAGACTCGACTCCGCTGCCACCCCCTGAAGCATCTCCGGGCCGCGGTGAATATGATACCCCTACTCCCCATTCAGATGACTCCGACGGCTCTTGCATTGGACCCGCATGCTGCTGGGCCATGGTACGCGCACTGCTGCCGCTCCTGCGGCGCGAGAGCGCGAGCATGTGGGGCGCGCTGCCGGGGCTTGGCAACTCGGGTGTGCCGGCGGCAGCGTCATGCAGCGCAGAGCCGCCGAACGGCGACACGAGCGCCTCCTCCTCATCCCCCACACCCACGCCGCCTCCCACCTCGATTCCGTGCTCGTCGCCGGGGGCGGCAGGGTCCGCAAACGCGTTGATGGGCACCTTGAGTGGTTCAAGCCCCTCCCCGAGCGGTCGGCTCTGACGGGGACCACCCACAGCTGCAGCTGCGGCTGCGGGCGTCGCCCCGGCAACCACGCGAAAGTCGTAGGCGGGGTCATCGGTAGCGCTTGCAGCGGCGGGGGCGGGCATCACGATGTTTGTCCGGCTGCTGCGCCGGCTGCTGCCTCGCTCGCCACGCGGCAGCTGCAGCATGGCGGAGCTCGGCGACATGCCGCCCTGCGCAGCGATGTGGCCCGTGGAGGAGCGCCGTCCGGAAACACGCTGCGGCGCGGCAGCAGCAGCAGCGGCCGGAGGCGACAGCGAGATACCGCCGGACGGCGATGATGCCATGGCCGCCGCGGCCGACCCGGTCGCATGGCCTATGGAGGAGCTACGGGACATGCTGCGATGCATGGGGCTTGCACGGGGTGAGACGAGCGTGCTGCGTGTGCTGCTCGTGGGGCCGAGCTCGCCCTCTGCCACTCTGTCGGCGGGGGTGGTGGCAGCGCCAGCATGCGCCAGGGACGAGCTGCGGGACGCGCTGCGAGGCAGGGCGGTCGGTGTGAGCGCTGTCGCGGACAACCGCTGCGATGACGTGCGTTGCGCCGACATCACCATCGCGTCGATCTCGTCGCCTCCACCTCCGGACCCTCGCCTGTTGTTCGAGGAGCCCATGCCACCGTTGCCGCTACCGGAGATGTTCGGGGTCGCCGTGGGCTTTGTGGGGGTGGACATGGCGCCGGGAACCTGGGGAATGCCAGGTGCAATTCCCCCCGCCATGGAGATGCGGGGGTCGAGCGCTGCGGGTGAGCGTGCGGCGGCAAGACCGCGATCAGCACCGCTGTCATCTCCGTCATCTTCACGCACAGTGGGCATCTGCTTCTGCATGGCTGACACAGGCACGCCCATGGGCATGCGCTTGGGGGTGATGGGGCCGTCGTCGCCGCCGCCATCGGGGCCGCCGCCGCCGCCGTCGATGCGCTCCTGATCATACGCCTGCGGTGCAAACATGGGGCAAGTGTGATTGTCATGGCGCGGAACGGAGCATTTACACGGGCTGCAACAAAACATGGTGCCACAATGTGTCTGAGTTGCGCTGCGATGAACATCGGTCCCTGCACAGAACATCGGTTTGGTCAGCAAGTATGGGTGCCGCTGACCCGCACGCTGAAGCGATCATGAACATGGGCGACTTGCAGCACGCTGTGGAGTTTGGACCCCTCCCAGCTTCCCTCCTGGATGGATCGTTCGGATCTCACCTTGTTGCTGTACAGCGTGAGCGCTCCGGAACCAGATCGACGGATGACCGCCGCCACACCCACCAGCTCCGCCACATCAGCGGGCTGCCCCTGAGCCGCCCGGCCAACGTCATCGCCACGACGCGCGCTGCCCACAGCAGCTGCTGCTGCTGCAGAAGCCGCGTTCAGCTGGGCGCCCAGGGCCTGATACAAGCCCGCCGTGTTCCCGCGGTCCACGTCAAACTGCATGGCGCCGCCGCTGCCATGTGGGTCGCGGTCTCGCCGGCTGGTTTCGGCCACGGCGCGGCGGGGCAGCTCCGGCATCGGCACCTTTGCCGCCGACAGCGCCTGCATCTGCTCCAAGCTCTCCGCTACAATCCCTGGAGCAACCCTCACCCCGCCTCCGATGCTCATGCTGCCGGCGGCGCCTGATCGGGTACCGGTCGGGGGTCTGCCGCCGCCGTTGGCTGCCGCGAGGTGCATCGGCGTGCCTGGCAGCATCGTCTTGCGTGACATGCCCACGGGGCTACTGGGGTCCGTTGGGGGTCTGGGGGATGATGGGGAGCGGCCGGATGGCGACAGCATGCCGGAGGCTTCGAACGATGCGAAGGTGTTCCCCGTGACGTGGACCTTCGGCGGGCGCGTTCGGGTGGGGCTGTGCGCGTGGTTGAGGGGGCGCATGGCGTGCGCGTGGCTGATCGCGGAGGTGGCTGCTGCGGAGGGGCCGTTGGTGTGGAAGCTGCGGGATCCGCTTGACGACAAGTCGTCCAGGCCTGGCATGTACACCAACACAAATGATACCGATTAATCGGTCAGTTACGGTAATGCAACTGATTGATTAGCTCAAATAGCCATGCTGCCACAATAAGAAACATGAAACATCAGACTGGAAGCAGGGTTTCGTGCATGAACTCCTGGATCGCAGTGTCCCGCTGTAGTCAGTACACAAGGACGAGCAAGCGTCTGCGATGGAGTGTGGCCCACGAAAGCGCCAAACACACATGTGGAGGCACAGAGATCACCGGTATGGAGGACGACATTGGCACATTGCACATGTTGCTGTGATTACCGGTTGCCGTACAGTACCTGTCACGGTGGTGGCAGTGGTGACGTCAGTGGCCGACGAGTCCTCAGGCCGGGGGGAGTGCAAGTCGTCGTAGGCGTAAGGGTCCGCCTCCGCCATGCCCCCGCTGGCACGCATCTTGACCTGCTGCTGCTTGAACAGGTCGCGCTGTGCGGCACGCAGCTGCATGTGTGTGCAGAAATGGCACAGTGGAATTGCAGGGCAGGAGGATAGAGGGGGTGTGGTTTTCAGGCATCATCCGCTGGCCAAAGCACGTAACAATCAGGTAGGGGTGTATCATTTATTTATTTATTTATTTATTTAGGCGGTGGGACGAGCCTCTCACTCCAGGATCGGTGCATTGCTCAACAGGCCAACAGTCAGCGTCCAAACCTGCGACACCCTCGACAGGCTGATTGATTGGCATCGGTTCACGCGGCCCGAAATTTAAAATGATATGCACCGGTGACGCAATCGCTGCCGCAGCACGGCCTAACGAACTCAAGGTAACCTGAACAGTAGGCAATCTCAGGCACACTCTGAGGTACGGAACCACAGCGTGTCAGCCTTGCACCCTGCACCCCACAAGTCCACAGCCACACCCACGTCCCAGGAGCTCAACACATCTCCTCCCCCCCTCAATACCCTCTCCCCCCACATCTCACCCACCTCTGCCACCTCTGGCAGGTCAGGTAGGATGAACTGCGACGCGTAGAAGCGCGCGCCCGGATCCCGCGCGGCGGCGGAGTTGGGGTCGTCCGCGCCTCCTTCGCCGCCGTTGCTGCCGTCCGTGAGGCGGTGAAACGCGTCCATGATCTGCGCCTTTGTCACGTACAGCTGGCCGCCACCGCCGCCGCCGCCACCGCCACCTACTTGGTCATCTGAAAAGCAACACCGCACAAAACGGAGGCACTGCCATATGCTTCATTCCGTACTCCGTGCACAATACGCCAGTGCTCTCAGGCTGGTAAAGTGTGTTGAGTTGCACACAGTAAGAGGGACACTTGCAGCATCTGCCACGGCAACGATACCGGCACCGTGCCCTCGCTAGTGCATGCAATCAACAGAGCAAAGCCGTGTTGAAGCTCGTTCAAAGTGCAAGCCAAGCGAGGATCAACATCAGGCCCACTGACAGCTGCACGAGTGGCGAACCGACCCCCTATCCTGTGATGCCAATACGCCATACCGCCCATATGTGATACGTACCGCTGGTCGAAAAGACACTTGCAGTGCCGGTGATAGCGCTGGCGGGGCGCGACGCGTTGAGCTTGCGGATGAGAAGCGTTGCGTCCTCCAAGCTGATGTCCTGGCCCAGCGTGCCAAACAGCTCCACCACCTGTGGTGTGGCAGCAGGATCGCAAGGTCATACACTACAAGGCGGACACATGTGCAACTGGATGGGGACACATGCTGCAATTGGCACACTGACCCACTGTGTGTGGTATCTGGTGGCATGCCCCACACAGGGCAGCTCATACACAGCGTAGCAATACACGCCCTGGCTGCAGTGTGTGCGGGAGACCAGGGTGTCCTGCGCAGTACGGGGCACACTACCATCGCTACGTGCAACCAACCGCATACACACTCAGCGTTGATCGATCCAGTCGGTGCATGCAGGAATTAGCGCGCTGTTTGGGGGCGGAAGCAGCGTGCGAGCGTGTGGTGTGCGCGGCTCAAGTTGGCCCCACCTCTGCCACCCCCAGCCTGCCTTCGCCGGCTTCATCCAGCAGGTCAAACTCCTCATCGATGGCTTGAAGGATGTCAGGGTCCACCTCCGACAGCTTGGTGCGTACCTGGGTGCGGGTGCGGGTGATGACGCGTTGTCATGTTACGTCATGTAATCATGTTACGTCATGTAATCATGTTACATCAGGAGCGTGTCAGCCAAACGGCCCATGCTTCCCGCAGATGATTCGGACAGGCAAGCAGAAGAGGTGATGGCAGTGGTCAGACACCAGCATGCATGCATGCATGTATGGTGCCGTGGTGTAATGATGAACACACAGTCTTGGCAGGGCAGGGCACAGCATTACAGCAAAGTTCACACATGTGCGTTTCCAGAAGTTCTGACCCAAAACGCCTGCTGCATCAGTGATGTGGACGCCAACCGCCCTACACACGATAGCTAACTGCCAACATAGGCTGCCACTTAGCAAGGCATGTGTGGGGCATTATGGAATCAAAGCACGGAACAGCCAGCGCGGTCCTGCCAGCAATAACAATGAGTCGATGAATGAACCTCTGAGTCGCTCACCACACTTGCCCCGTGATAACGACCTGACAGGCCATCGGATGTAAACTAATCGCAATTTTGCAATCCAATCCAGGGTCACGTTGACTCACCATTGGGTTAAGCTCCTCGAATCGCTCCACCCATGCGTGGCCTCCCTTCACCCACATGTCCACGATGGTGTCACGCTTAATGCTGCAGTGATGGCACATTTGTGCAAACGAGCAAGCACAACAGCGTGCAAGGCATTGGTCAGCAGTATTAGGCCAGCACACAATGTGCACACCAGTACCTAAGGGGGGGCAAGCGCACGCCCCGCGTTCCCCTCGTTCCCCCCCTTAACCGCCCCCTCCAAATGTGCTGTGCATGACTGTTTCCAGCCGCACAGGCTAGCCCAACGCTGGATGCAGCCGTACCGCTCACTGCTTGTGCTGCTTTCATCCCGCCATGCTATCATTAGCGAGGCTTCGAACAATTTCCGGCTGGACCGTATACCGTCGCCAAATGGCCCAAGCCCAAAACAGCAGCAACAAATACAGCAATGATGGCCATCAAGGATTGCCATGAGGTGCGCAGCAGTGTGACTTACGAGGGGTCCTTCATGTTGGGCTGCTTGCCCGCGATGATGTCCATGAGGATGTCGGCGGGGTTCTCGCGGTTGGGGAAGCTGAAGTGCAGGTAGTTCTGGAAGTACATGATCGCTGCGGCGGGGGCGCCCAGGTACACAGTACGGCCCCCGGCGGCCAGCAGCAGCACCTGGCAGCATGGGACAGGTTATCCACATCCACATGCAAGCGAGATCGGTTTTGAGTTTGTTTCGGGGTTGGTTGGGGTGGCTTGAGGGGGATTGGGGTTAGGGTCGGGTTTGGGGCTTGGGGCAGGCCATTTTGGTTGCCCAGTTCACATCATTGTGCGCGTGCACGCAAAGGGATGTATGTAACAGTGTGCGGTTGTGCAGAAGGGCACAGTCGTGGATGCCCCGAGGCTTGCCGGCAAGCCGGATTGAGAAGCGGCAAGCAGCCCCCGCCCCGCGCCCAGCTCGCACAACAACCCAGCAGCAGCAGGAGCAGCAGCAGCAGGACAATCCATTCATAGCCCTCGGGCGCCGATCAGCCCTATGGTCGACATATGCTCGGCTCACCTGGTCAAACAGCATGAAGCTTGAGAAGCGCGGTTGGTGGATGACCATGATGATGTTCATTCCCAAGCCCGCCATGTCGCTCAGGGAGCTGCGTGGTGCACATGCAGCGGCAGATGTAACGTCAATCGATTAATCACATCAATTAAGATAAATGGCAAGCCTTTCGCTCCACCAAGCACATCACATGCATGGTAGTGTGGTGGTGTGGTACGCAATGCCAGGAACGCGGAGTGCTAACACCACCAAGCCGCACAAGCAGGGACGACCTCGGCAAACTCCAGCCTCTGCCTCCATTCGGAACCGCCTCCCGATCTCAGCCACCAGTAGGCACGCATCCTTGTGCCAGATCACACTCGCAATCAATCACAACAACTACTGTACCAATACACCGTACAATGAAAATGGTGCGTGGGCACCGCCAGGGTACCGCTACGGCACCTACTATAGGATATCTGACGAGGAAGTGGAGTCCAGGCCTGAGGTTGGCTCATCAAGGAACAAGCAGCTGGGCTTGGACACCAGCTCAAGGCCTGCAGCCGGGCGGGCGTGCAGGCGCGTGCAGGTTAGCACACATGCCAGCCAGCACCAGTCGCAGTCAGGCGCGAGGGCAAGCAGGTGAGGGGCAGGGAAACTGACGCAGCGGCTGTGCAAACAGGCGGGGCGGGGAGCGTCTTTAAACACAGTATGCTGCAGGGCGACAGAGCAGAGTCGCTTTCCATGAAAACGCGTGAAGTACTGCATGTCAGTTATTGTCAGCACATGCCGCATTTGCTTGCATTAACAATGTGAACGAGTCGCAACTTCCTGGCAAAGCGAATGGCCGAGCATTATTGACCGGGCGCGAGCTGGCTTCCCTCCCGGCCTCTCACCTATGTTGACGCGCTTGCGCTGGCCGCCGCTGATGCCGCGCCGCTCCACGGTGCCGACGCGGTTGTGCTGTATGTGCGCCAGGCCCAGCATGTCCAGCGAGTCCTTCACAATGTCCGACCGCTGCGCGCCGCCCATGTCACTGGGCAGGCGCAGGCGCGCGGAGTACGCCAGGTTCTCCCTGCCAGCCACACGCAAACACGCACGCATAGTGGTGTTGTGTTGTGTTGTGTTACAATCAGGAGCGTGTCTGCCGAATGGCCCATGCACCCCCTATATGGGGGCCAGGCGAGCGGAAGAGGTTCTGCCTGCCACGAACAAACACGCATATGCATGCATTGCGGCGTCACACAACGTACGGTACTCCCATCCGCAATCACCAAATGCGTCCAAGACGACAAGGATTCGAGCCTCATGATGGACCCGGGCATGGCCAGCCAGGTTCAGCGCCTGGCAGTTGCACTTACGGAAACTCTGGTACACAGTGCAGTAAATTTACTGCAGCTCCTCGCCAACCACGTCAAGGCAGGTGGGCTGCCACCTGCTGGCCAAGGGCCGGAGTCCCACCTTCTGACAAGTAAACCGTTGTCGGCTGGATGTGGTTGCATGCGATCGGCGACATCGAGTCCGTACCGTGCAGGTAACACCCTACCGAGTACCGAGTACCGGCTCACACACGTCACACTCCTCACACCCCATCCCACTCACTTGACCGACAGGTCTTCGTGCACGATGTCCTCCTGGGGCACGAACCCAGTGATGTTTTTGAGGCGCGCCATGCGCATGAGCTCCCCGTTGATGCGCACGCGGCCGGTGATGAACCCAGAGCCCACCTGGACAGCCAGCACGCACGACGCAACGAATGCAATTCAGTGATTCGGAGGGCCATCACCCCTGCCCTCCCTCAATGTTTTCAGAGCAGCAGTGCTTGGGCAGGGGAAACACATTCGGTGACATTCCACACAGCCCCACAGCTGCAGAGATGGCAGCCTGGTGTACATCGAGTTATGCAGCAAGCCGTGTGCGCAAATGAAGGCCACCCGAGTACTCAACATGCAAGCATTCAAGCACCCCTTGGTTAGCAGGTTGTTGCAGGGCCGAAACCCGGGAACCAATGGGCCTATCACGTGTGCGGCGCCCACCTTTCCGCAGAGGACGTTGAGGAAGGTGGTCTTGCCGCAGCCCGAGGGGCCCATGATGGCGTTCATGCGCTTGGGGTGAAACTCCCCGCTCACGCCCTGCACACACCATAGCATCAGCAGCATCAGAGCCAGCACCAAAGCGGGGACCAGAGCAAAACACAGACGTGACGAGGGGTGCAGAGAGCAGGCTCCAATAGGCATGTGGCAGCCAAAGGCGTACCACAAAAATCAATATGCAGTGCTTACGTTGAGCACTGTCTTCATGGTGCCGCGGAAGGGCTTGATGCGCAGGCCCAGGTGCTCAAACTCAATGTGGATGAGCGGCGCCACCGCGTCAAACCCGCGGTACTTGGCGTTGATCAGGTCGCCCACCCCTCCCTGGAACTCCTGCTCCACCTTGATCGCATCTGCATGCAGGCAAAGGCACAGCCGCACACGACGCTGAATGAATGAATGATATTTACAGCTTGCCACCTCTTTGTGAGGGGCGGAGGGCAGACAGCCCCCCCGAGGTGTCCACCACCTCGAAATCAACCAGTTCCATGCTCACCGGATTGCCCCGGGTGGCTTGCTCGTGCAATTGTTCGTTGTTAGGATGCTCTAGCACAAGCGCTCTCTACAAGCCCCATCGGTTAGGCACAAGTAGCCATCATGGCGGTCCTAATGATCCAATCACACGACGCTGAACGCAGATCCACGCCTCCTGTAACGACGCATGCATGGAGTTTAATACACATGCAGATGAACACAGGTCGTGTTGGTGGGTGCTGCATGATGGAGGCAAGCTCACAAAGCTCAAGGCGCAGTCAACGGGCCTGATGTGGCATGCCATGGTGGTTGGTCAGGGTGCATGCACACGCGCACTCACTCAGCAGCTTGAACGTGGCCTTGACCGCCGCGTTCCTGCTGATGAGCTTGTGCTGGTCGTCCGCGTCGTCGCCCTCCACCAGCAGCACGCTGCGCTCCAGCCGGTTGAACACCAGCAACAGAAGCGGCACGCCGAGCAGCTGCACACACGCACGCACGCACGCACAGCATGGCAGGGCAGGCGGTGGGAGGGGATGGGTACAAGTGCGAGGCCGCATGAGCAGCGCATGATGCCATCGATTGTGCGTGCCTTGTAGCGGGAGCCGCGCTGGGAGCGCTTCTGTGTGTATGTTGGGGTGGCCACGGTGGGCAAGGGGTAGTATATTACGGTAGGCAGCATTAGCCGGGTTGCCAGCAAACTTAGCGCTCGTAAAGGCAGAGGCAGCGCTATATAGGCCCCTCTCAGTTGAAGCAACATGCATTGAGGAATCAAGGCCAGCTGCGGCCTCAGCGAAACGAGCACGACGAACAGCGGAGGGGCGGGCCGCTCACCACGACGCCCAGGATGACGAAAGCGATGCCCGAGAACTGAGGCGCCGCTGTGCCCACCGGGCAGTACGTCAGCGGCTTGCACTTCCAGGGCGCAGTGGACTGCGGCTTGCAGAAGTGGCCCGCCGGGCACATGACTTGAACGGACACGTTCGGGCAGTAGTAGCCACCCCTGGAGCGACAGAGCAAGCCACCGAGACCATGCAAACGGGGCACTCGTCATTCAAGGCGACATGTTGTGCGTTGCTGCATCAGGACGTGGTGCAAATATGCTGCAGACGAGCAACGAGCTCAAATCAAAACCGGTTTTGGAGCATCGTACCAGCTGACTAGGCTTGCCTTGCATGCCAGTGCATGAGAGGCAGTGCAGAGGTGGTGCACACCTCAACCTACACTTGCAAACACGTGACGCTGAGTCGGTGCCCCTCCTGCTGCGCTTAACTGCATGAATCAGGGTAAGACAGTGAACGCATGACGCATCTATGCAGCCTCGCACTGCAATGTGCAGCCAGCCGGCCCCTGGAGTTGACCCTTCAGCCCGCCTCGCTCACTTGCACAGCTCGTTTGGCTTGACGGAGCGCGCAGGGCAGTAGTTGCCCCGTAGCGGATCCCTCGCATCCCTGAGACGCGCCACCACTGTCTCGGGCTGCAGCGGCAGAAGCTGGTAGGGGTTGCTGCGGGGTAGGTAGGAGAGGCAGCACACATACCGGTAGCGTATCAGCATACATAGTTTCACACACGCCTGCCTAGGTTGGTGAGCCTGTTCTGGTCGCCTGGTCCCCATCTGGGGGAAGCATGGGCCGTTTGGCAGGCATGCTCCTGATGTAACTAACATATATGGTAACACAAATCAAAGTGTGGAGCGTGTGGTCGAGGGGACGTGCAAGGCTGCACAAGGGCAGTCACAAGGCACAAGAATGCCGCCGCCGTGGTGAATTGATTGACCACCGCCGCTGGTAGGACGCACAAAGCCACCACGCAGCTGGATCAGAGTGCTCAGACCGGCAACGAGCGGCAGACATCCCACACTCACGTGGCACGGCAGGGCACGGCATGCAAGCGTGGCACGGCACTCCTACCAAGGCAACAGCGCGTGCCAACACACACCCTTCGTCCCCACGCATATGCATACTGCCCGGCCCCACGGGCAGCACACTGCCCAGCCCCGCGGTAGCAAATACTTCTCAACACACCCTGAATGCCCACCCTGCTCAGTGTTCACTCACATGTTGACTAGCGCCTGGTAGTCACAGTTAATGGGGGCGGTGGCGCGGTCCACGCAATAGCTCCCGGGGGGACAGGCAGCGATGCTGGCGGGCGTGCTACAGAAGAAGCCATCCGGGCAGGCCAGCGCCGACAGATCAATCTCCTCCTGCGTTACAACCCATCAGACGCAGTACCCGCAATAAGAGATGTCAAGAGCCGTGTGTTGGGTGCACGCAGGGCCAATGCGCTGATGGTACAACGCGATTGTTCGCAGCGCGGAAGATACAGGGAGGACAACTAGTTTTTGCAGACCGCAGGAATGAAAGCTCGGCAAGCGACCCGTCCAGTCAACCGCAAGCAAGACGTTGGAGATGCTTGAGGTGCTGAACTGCTGAAGGCAAACGCGTCCGCGCGCGATGCGTGGTGCATACCCCTTGTGTGCATACGCGCATGCACACAAGGCATATGCACACACGGAAACGCCTTGTATGCGCACGTGGAGTGCATGCGGCTCACACAGGTATGCATACATATGCACACACAGAAACGCCTCATATGCATGCATAGAACGCGCTCACACACAGAATCACCTCACAGATCACCGACCCCAAGGACTTTTTTTTGCATGCTCCTTGCCCCTCAGGTACGTAAACTGCGCAACACCGCTCCTCACCTGTAGGTACGTTCCCCTTGGGCAGTACTGCCCGGACACGCACGCCACGCACACCGCCTTGAGCAGCGCCCCCGTGGACTCCAGCAGCATGTCCGTGGACAGGCCCTTGTACGCGGCGCGAGAGCAGCGGTGCCCCGCGGGGCACTGCAGCGTCGCCGCACGCAGCGTGGCGTTGCAGAAGCACCCTGCACGCGCCCGCCCCCCCATCAACAGCAGCAACAACTGCCATAAAATAAGCAACTTTCCAGCAGCATAATGATAACGCTTGCCGCATCATTGTGCACATGTGCCCAAGGGCTGCTGTTTGGAATGACCTTTGGGGGCGGTCAATGGCCTTGTGCTCGTCAGGCGTCACACTATCAGTATGACACACCGCGACTTGCAGTAGCCATGCAGGCTGGTGTGACACAGCACGCTTCTGCGCCTTCACTAGCCGTGGTGTGCGAGGCAGGCAGCAAGGCTCCGCTGCTTGTGAGGTGTAAAGACCACTCTCGAGTTATGCACTCCGCGCATCACGCCACCAGCACCCAGCCCGGCAGGACAGCGCCTTTGCACACAGCAGCATGCTTGTCGCCCTCAGAGCAGGGGTGCGACAGCAGCAGCACCAGCAGCAGCACCAGGCATGGCGCAAAGCAGCCGGTCGAGCTTGCTTGCCCGCTACCGTGCGCATGGGCCAGCAAACATCAGCAGGTAACGGCGGCGCCCGCAACAGGGCGGGTTGCAGTTGCGACCCCAGTTGCAGTTGCAGGAGCACACGGCTGGCGGGGGGGGAGGGGGGGAGGGTGTGGTGCGCCGCACCTGGGTATACCACGGCGGGGAGCGGCGTGTCGCTGATGCGCGGGCACAGCAGCTCGATTGCCGGCTGCTTGGTCACAGCCTCGATCCACTCCTGCAGCAAGCAGCCATTGATGGTGTGACGCCTTATAAGCACAAGGCCGTACATACTCCCTGCACACTCCCAGGCACATAAACCGCCGATGAAACCTGCCAAAACCGGCACCCCAGCCGACACCCTGATGTCAAACATCCCCGCTTCCTTTCATCTTGCCATACACGCCGCCGCCGCCCCAGCCCTGTCCCTGGCGCCGAGCCGAGGCCACACACAGCAGGAGGTGTACGCATACACATACTGCATGGCCCCACGGGAATAAATAGTGTTATGTTTAAGTACCTGACGCAGCGGGCCGCTCTCACCTGCATCAACAGCCCATCCGGCAAGCTGCTGCCAGCGGTGACTGCCTGCAGCGCGTGCGCGGCCTGCTGCGCCTGAGTGATGCCTTCGTAGCTCAGCCATGAAGCCAAGTCAGTCCTGCTGAGGAACTGACCCATGCCCAGCGCCTGCGCAGTAACAGCAGCAGCAGCAGCAGCAGCGACCCGTTCGTCGAGCACACCACGATAGGACGGCGATGTGCGAGCAGGTGTGACGTGGCGCTTTCTCCTCTCGGCACAGCATGCGCTAGGGGACCGGACAATGAAAAGGCGAGCGAGCGAAGGGAAGCTCGCTGGGCCACACGGTGCAAACTGCAAAGCATGACGTGCAGTGTGGTGTGGTTGCTGCGCCTGGGTTAAAAGCGAGAAGCGTTGGTTGGATCAGCGCCTCAGGTGGGGTGCTCAGTGCTCAGGCGGTGCTTCGCAGAGTTCGAGCGCAGTGCTCGCGGACGGGCCATGTCAAGTGGTGCAAGTGGTGCAAGTGTGGCTGAGAAGCGAGGTACAGCGCCGGCTGCCTTGAAGCATGAGGTCTGGCGTGTGCTGCTGCAAATCGGCTCTGTGCAAAACCCCGGGCATTGTTGGATACGTCCGGGCCTGCACCTTGATGCTGACGCTATACATGATCGTTTGACCAGCATGGCATGCGCTAGGGCGGTACGGAATCGGTACGGCATGCTTCAGCGCATCAATGCAGTGACACGCTGGCATACTGGGGCAGCAGGAGCAGCTGCAGCAGCAGCGTCTGGCGCTCACGTCCGTGGTTATGTCACGCGCGTAGAAGGCCAGGAACACAAACTGCTCTGGGGTGGCTCGTGTGAAGGACGCCACGGCAGACTGGTCGCCGCTGGGGCAGGCAGTGGTGCAGGTGCCGTCCAGCGACAAAGCGTTGTTCGTGCAGTCCAAACATTTCTGCACCAGGAAGCAGCAGGCAGTGAAGTGCAGGCAGTGCAGGTCACGTAGGTATGGGAAACCACCTGCTGTTCTGATTGTCTGCTCTTACGGCAGTCCTGGCATGGCAAGCGCTGGATGGCAGTGTGCAATGTAGGTTTCCATGCACCCATACGTTGTACCCGTACGGGGACTGGGCAAAACGGCTGTGGGGCCCTCCCAATTGCGCGTGGGCACACGGAAAATGCTTCGCACATTGATGCTTCAGGTTGCCTTGAATCTGAGTTCAGCGGGTCCCAATGTATGCTTTTCCGGTGCGCACCTGGCACGAAGGCGGGTCCAGCGGGTTAGTTATTGCACAGAACATGCCGTCCCCGCAGTCGGTGTGGCTCATGCAAGAAAGGCCTGGGTCACAATTGCAGGTGCCCGTGCATGCCCCATATATATCTGGGAACAGACAGCATCTCCAGCATGAGCTGCAATTCCCTCGCACGTCGGTCATCAGCGGTGGGCGTTCGCAGTACCTAAACAGAACGAGGGATGCACAGTGCAGACAGGTGAGGGCTACAATTCCTGTCCTGACATCACAAACGACGGTGGTGAACTGACATTGCAAGCGTTCAGCGAAGCAACTAAAGCCTAGGCACGGATGTCCATTTCATGGCATGCACGCTTTCTGACTCCTTACTGATTGGCAGGGCAGTCAATGTCCCTGAGACAGTCAGCACTGTCGTATATACTTTGCAGGCTCCTGCTGGAGTCGCTGTGCCCAGTGGGCAAAGTCACAGGTTCAGCATGTGCCTGCGTCAACTCGTTGCCAACGCAAGCACGGACAAACGCGCAAAAGCACATAACTGCTGTGTAGGATGTCATAGACACGGACTTTGTGTGGAAGGTAGCAGGAGAAGATTGATACTAAGCGGGAAACACAGAGGCTGAGGCACCGTTCAACTTTTACAAGATGGTGAGGTTGGGCCCAAAATTGTTACCTGAAGTTGTAGGGACGGCCCAAAGCAAGCCAGCACCAGCCACAGGCACAGAGCTCTGTACATCCTCCTGTGTGCTACTGATACTGCTTCAGGCTTTCAACCCGATAACAAGCGTGTGGGCGATTCCCAGTTCTGGCGGGCCTCGCCAAGCGCTGACCGGGCGCGCTGTGACAAGCAGTCCAGCCTCCTTCAGAACCCGTGTGTTTGGAAATGAAATTACACATCTGGTTTCATTTATCCTGGCAACTGACAACTGCGGCGTTAGCGTCAAGGCCCGGGCGGGCGGTCGCAAAGCGTGTCCTGTACGGTATTGTAAAGAGCTGGGACTACACCGCCTGGGACTAAGCCTAGGACTAACCAGAGCATAACACCCACCACCTGGCCCACATGCCGTGGCCCGCTGGAGATACGGGTCGTGCATTGGAATGGGGAGCCAGGTGACGGAGCGCTTGGGTCGCATTCTTGGGTCTCGCACCCTAATGCAAAAGTTACCTGCACTCCTGCTCCATGTACAGGGGGGGGGGGCTCACCATGAATGGTCAACTGTGTCAGCTCATACTTCTAAACTGGGGAAAGGGACCGAGCTTTTGGCTGGCACCATGCTTCGCCGCTATGTGCAGTGTGGTTGCCGCTGTCAGTGTGGTTGTCCAAGTACAGCAGCGAACCCATGCATGCACGCTGTGCGCAAACAAGCCTGCTAAGCGTGCTCCGCCACGCCGTGTGCTGGAGGTCAACGCAGGCACGCTTGTTGTACATAGTGTTGAGGGCTGTAACTTGTGAACTGTGTCAAAGTGTGATTAACTACTGTTACAGTCTCCAGGCTGAACGCAACGGTGATTAGGAGCGCCAAAACCTGCGGTGCCTAGAAGCCGCACCCTCAATCCACAGACAGGGAAGCTGCCGATGCACACCCATCACAGCCCACCCACCCTCAGTCACCCAAGCACACCAGTACACCACGCATCGCATCTCTCCCCTCAAATGCGTTTTGCATTTTTTCGCACTGGCATTGATCGCAGTAGTGCCCAGGCTACATACTTTTGCCCAAGGCCTTGTGCGCTGAAGGTCATCCATGCCGGCCGCGGCAGCAGATACACACCGCACCCGCTGCACGCACGCTTCGCAGTAGCCATTGCGTGCATCCACGTGAACCGTCAAGCGAATGTGCAAATAGCTAGCGGAATGTGGGTGGAGTATGACACCATGACCTGGCTGAACCGCCGTTGCGGTGGTGGCGGGTGGGCCATATGCCCATATTACATCTTGAGCAAAGGCCAGTGGCTGTGGGAAATTGTGATGCTGCGCGGGCAAGCAACGTGTTGGAATGCATGGCCACTATGGCAACGGCCCCGCATGCGCCCTGACATAAAGTGTTGCCTGCAATGCCCTGGCCACTGGCCTTCACCATGACGCTCGCCATGCTGCCAGCGCAGCCTCACTGCCACTGCGCCCGCTTCATCCCAGCCGACATCAGCAGCAGCAACAGCGGTGCCAGAGAGGAGCGGGCGAAGGCGACGCCCCGCCGCTGCCTCCGCTCACAACTCAGCGCCGTCATGCGTGGCAGGGGTGGCACCTTTGCTCCCGGACACCTCCTCTTCGGTGTTGCGATCGCTGCCGCCGGCTGCGCCCTCTGTAAGGTCGGGGCGGGCGTGCCGTCCTTCGTGTGTGCTGCTTTCTTTCAGAGCCTCCCAGTCGTTGCCGAGTTCCCACAGCAGGTGCGCCCAAGCGGCACGACCCTTCTCGTACATGTCCACCCTGCATGCAGGATTTTAGAGAGGATTTCAGAGGAAAGCATTTCATTCCCTGCATGTCGCGTTACAGGGGCGTGTTGGCTCGCTGTCAAGCCGGATTGGTGGTCTGGTACTTGGCATGCAAACCCTGTGTACTGTGGGCATGCAATGCCTGCATGCAGTTCGTCATGCAACTGCTGCGACCCAAAGCACGTTGCAGACATGCTACGAGCATGGGAGGGCAGTACAAACAGGCAGCAAGCCGTGCAGCATTCCTACAGTACCAAGCTCGGCATTTGCTTGCACCGGCGTGTGCACAATCACCTGAGCCGCTCGTTGGGTGCGTGGATGTGGTCAGACAGGCCGAACCCGAACTTGGTGGTGGGCACGCCCAGCAGGTGCTGGAACGACGCCAGCGCAGGGATGGTGGCGCCGTCCCTGCATGCGGGATTGCAAATGTGTAAGGCGCAGCCGTCAAGCGCACAGGGCCGCAGTGCCGAGAGCGAGAGCGCATGCAAGCATTAAGGTGCAGGCAGACAGCAGCTCAACCGGTGGCCGATTGATCAATGGATCGCCTGTTTGACATCCAGAGGCCTCGCAGGCGATTAAGGGATGGGTTGGCTGCCTTGCGTGCTCCATGCAGCAGCGTGCGTAATGTGTGCCACTCGTAAGGCAGGCGATGACGGTGAGGTCAGGTCATGGGGGGAGGTCACGTGTGAGCGGCGCGTGGCGGAGCGGCATGCAGTGGGAAACGGAACGGATATTGGCTAGGCGTGTTGCAACACGAACAGCATCGAGGTGTGCACCACACAGCTACGCTGACCGCTGCGCGTGCTATACTGGCAGTGCGTGTGGCGAAGGGCATCTTCCCAGGTCAGTCATGGGTTTACGCAGAGGACACCATGTACACACTCCCGTACGCAACCACGCAACGTCGCAACACCAACCTCACACAGTCACCACCGCGTACATATCACACAGGCTGGGCCTCTGGTTCTATCTCCTGTCAAATTCCCCTTCTCCTCACACACGACGCACCGGAAATACTTGGGCGGTGTGCCCATGACGGTATTGAGCACCTTGACAGCGGCCAGGTTGCCGGGCGAGGTGCGGCCGTTGTTCCAGGGCTGCGCGCCGCCGCCCAGGCGCCGCACACTGCAGTCCGCGTAGCTGGGGCACGCGGCCGTGAGGTGCTCCTTGACCTTGACGAAGATGGCGCCGGGGTCCTGGCCGGGAACCAGCCTGCGTTTGGAAAAAAGACGCCGGCATATCTCCGCATGTCAGGCGCCAGCAGGTGCACGGCAACGGGTGTGCATGATGCATTGACGGATGCTTTCACCTCAACGTACTGCATGGCCTGCACTTGGGCCTGTACCGCTCTGCATTTTCCACGGGAATATTCACCGTATACCCAAACGCAATTAGCGCGAGTGACAGCCAACCCCATTCGGACGGCGATTTGAGTTACAGTACTGCGTAGCCTTTCTGCGTTTAGCACCAGCAGTTGTATGGTATAATGCCTGGTGGAATGCACTCATGCATCTTTAAGCTGCACCAGCCTGCATGATGGGAAGGTGGCAATACCTGCCTAGGATGGTTTGATTGGTTTCGAGTGTCAACTGGAGGCAAATGAATGCGCTCATGCAGGTACCTGGCTTGCCATCTTTCCCCTGAGCGTGGCACAATGCACACCCAGTCCGTAGCTCACAGGAGTGCCATCAAATCCACAACCGCTCATGGCCCACCACAATCCACAAGGACAGCGCAGCTTTCTCACGACACGCAATGAACGCCAGTTCTGAGCTCCCTCACCTGCAGCTGATCTTGGCAAAGGCGTGTCGTGGGATGACGGTCTTGATGCCCTCTCCGATGAACCCAGACGACATGCCAACGATCTCCAGCGTGGGGCGATGCCACCTGCAGGTGGAACCCAGCGAACAACCCAGACCCAAACATACAACCGTCATCAGGCAACAATGCACAGCTTGGTGCCAGATGGTGCTTCAGCACAAAGTGTAAATCCTGATCCTTATCATTGCTGTCATGATGCAATGTTAAGTGCATACAATGATAAATCATTCCTCCAGATGCCATACAGGGTAAACTCCAAGCGCTGCACAGGTCGGCTCCCCAACTGCTGCAATCCAACTGCGCATTACACACCAGATTACACACTGCACGTGCGGTATTGCATATTGTGCGCCCTGCACAGCCCTATTGAATACACCCCTCCCTCACCTGCGTGCCAGCGTTGAGTAGCCCGCCTCCCCTACCGGCTCAATCACGCCGAGTGCCGCCAGGTCAGCGTTCTCGTCGTAGCCAAACGCCGCCATGTCGGCCTCGTCCTCGGCGCTGGGCTCAGACACGCCCTGGCGGCAGCATGACGTGCAGGAGCAGCCAGGCAACCAGGCCAAGGCATGAGTGAGCGTTGCAGTGCAGCGTGCAGCATTTAGCCGCCTGGCGCAGCGCTTGAACATCTCATGCTGCTCGCAGCGCAGTTGAAACTGGAGGCAGGGCTGGCTCACTCTGCCAGGCAGGAACAAGCTGGGTGGCAACTGGCAAGCGCAGGACGGCCTGCGGCCCTGCCCGGGCGTATTTTGACGTCATCCGTCACACAAATCCGTCATTGCCATCTGGCTTGGTCGCGTGTTTCAGTGTTTGACTGCGGTTGGCTGCGTGTGCAGGGTTAAGAATTGGTGTCCGTGTGGCTGGAGCGATGCGCACCGTACCTCGTAAAAGCCCTCGACGGCGATTTTGCGTGTCGCGGGGTCGTGCAGTCCCGCCACCAGGCCCGCCAGCACCACCGCCGGGTTGGGCACGCTGCCGCCCTTCATGCCGCTGTGCATGTCGGTGCCGGCGGTGTACACATCCACCTGCATGGACACCACGCCCCTGCCGCCATGCACACACCCCAGCACAGCACAGCACGCATACCAAAGCAGCATTTGGTATAAGTTACAATCCATTTACTACGCCCTTTGAGAGGGGTGTGTTCAAAAGGTTTGCTCCGTGGGGCCATGCGATGTGCTTTCCGTGGTCCCATGAAGTGTGTGAGGCTGGAAACTGCACCTGAGGATGGCGATGTGGTTGAGCTGGCGGCTGTTGTAAAACGAATAGCGGTCAGAGGGTGTGTGTGTGTGTGTGTGTGTGAGGAATGAGCTGTGGGCCCCATTGTGACCATTCGCGTAGCTGCCAGCAGGCAACCGTGAGCGACAGGAGCGCAATGGCAAAGCATGCCCGATTGTCCATTCGTGCTGCTGAGCTGGTACATGGTCTACCGCAACGCTCTTGTCCTCAATCGCCACATTCAAGCACCCCACCAGGACACCATCACAATGAAGGTGTGCAATGAAGGCTACCGCGTCGGTCGCTGAACGCCTTCTGGGCACCACACTGCGCCCTGCACCACCATCCCGTTACTGGGCTGGCGCTACGGTGCACGCCCCGCCACCCAACCAGCAACACGTGCCCTTCATCGCCGCTGGATTGTGAGTCAGCAGCACCAGCGCGATCAGCACAGCGTGAGTGCGTGACCCACCTGAGGCCTAGCGGGATGCCTCCCTGGTTAGCGCCCGGCTGGCCGCCGTCCGCGCTGAGCGCAAGGTCAGCCGCCAGCAACGCCCTGTGCGCCGCCAGGAACGCATCCAGGTGCGGTGACATCACCTCCTCCTCACCCTCCAGCAGGAACTGCGACAGATGAGGCACAGGTTTGATTGTTTTGCCCATTTTTGGAGCTTTCTAGCCGAGGCCAACACTCCCCTCCAGATGAGGACCGAAAATCGCTCACAGGCAAAAGCAAATCATCAAACCAGCACGCAAACACATCTACACGCCATGTGCCTAGGTCGGCGAGCCGCTCCGTGTGCGTCGTGTGGGGTTCACGGGCTGGCCCATCAGCAGCCAGGACGGTGCGTACAGCGAGCATGCTTAACTGGAGCAGGGGCCGCAAAGGCACACCGCTGGCCCAGGCTGGCCCGGCGAAGGCATGTGTGACCCCTGTGACCATCGCCCCCCCTTGCTGTCCCTGCAGGATGCGAGACGAGGCCCAACATACCGCTGACACCTAATAAGTGTGCGAGGGCTCCTTTTTGCTCCTAATCTAGGTTGCTGTCTTGGATGGTGTGCAGGGCACGAGTGCGGTGCTATGACGCTCAACCTGCGCTAAGCCCGCGTGTTACCTTGACGTTGAGCGGGAGGCGTCCCATCACTGCCAACAGCGCCTCCACCGCGTGTACCGCCTCCAGCAGGCCACCCTGCAGCACAGCGTACAGCACAGCGAGGCAACAGCGCAGCGTGAGGTGCACGCCACACTGCTTGCTCAGCCTGGTCACAAACCTTGCAGTTTGGCGGAAGCCTGTTTGCGTAGCGCACATGCCGCAACATGGTTTCACGCCCTGTGCCAGCTGCAGCCCGGGAGCGTGGCGACCCAGGTCAGTACCGCTGAAAGCATGGCCCCTGTGCATGCACGCCCTGTGGTTGACAACCCTGCCCTCAGCACACGTGGTGTCGCGCCCGCCACACGCTGCGCATTGCAGGGTTCAATATACCTTGTCATCATCAACACCGCGCCCGTAGTAAAATCCATCCTTCTTCACAACCTGGGTACACAGGCGTTTACGCATTACATAATTGCGTGACAGCATTGCAACGCCTGGTGCAGTCCACACCCAGCACTGCGTGGACGCCGAGCCGGCAGTGACTGTGAAGGCACGTGTGAAGATTGCCCAATGCACCCAAGGTATACCCAAAGCTTGCCTAGCGTGTGTGCATAAAAGCTGCATCAGGGATTCAGCCAGACAACGTACAATATGCACGCATGCTCGGGATAGGGGTGTCTGGTTACTAAGCGCCGATGCGCAATGGCAGGACGGGAGCAAGCTCAAAACCACACGGATATTAAAGTAAAGAGTTGCACATCACCAACGCTCATGCACCAATCGTAGGCACGGCTTGGTGTGATACTGTTATACGGAGCCTCCGTGAACACACCCTAGCTGCTACGCGCTTCGAAACGCTATATCCTTGCTCGCTGCAGTCAAACTAAGCTGTTCAATAGGAAACGTTATTATAGGCTAAGGGTCTATAATAGCTTTCCTATTGAAAAGTCTCTCACAACGCTCACTGTACTGGTTTTCGCTGGTCTCAGCAGTGTCTCCGAGACCACTGTTGTGTCCACCCACCGTGAAAGGCTCGCTCTCCCACTCTCCAAGCGGGTCCACTGGCTGCACATCGTAGTGTCCATACACTAGCACAGTGGGCCGCTCAGGGCCTGCGTGCAGCCAGTCTGCGTACACCACAGGACGGGTGCCCTCGGTTGGCAGCACTTGAACGTTCTGAGCAGCAGACAGCACGAAGGCGTTTCAGTAACTGCAGAGCATGCAGCTCAGACGCAGTGATATGCAAGAACCACCACAAACCTAGCCAAAGTCTTGGACTACAGCATCCCATTGCCTGGCTTTGGCTGTCACCACGTAGGGTTCACGATCCAAAAGTCCTCCGCTCCCGCAAGGGACGGTCTATACACCTGCACTTGAAAATGCTTACCTCCAGGCCTGCAGTTTTGAGCCTCTTCACCAACCAGTCCGACGCCGCAAGCAGGTCGGGCAAGTGGTCAGGGAGCGCTGACACCGACTTGAAGCCAACCAGGGCAGTAAGATCCTGGTCGTACGTCTCGCTGTTGGTCCACAAGTGCTTCAGCACATGTTGCATGTAACTGTCATCGTGCTTGAAGTAGGAAGGCATGCGAGGTGCTGGGGTTGCGACAACACCCGCCAGTAGCGTCAGGAAAGCGATGTACCACGTCATCGTGCCTTACTTATCCTTCATAAACACATATCCTGTAAACTTTTCCTGTGTGAGGGCTGGCTGCAGGGCACTTCCTGCTTGACCCGTGTGCATTGTGCACGTGTCTGCCATTTACAATTTGCAGGGATTGAATGTCGGTGGTCACGTCGTCCTTTGGAGCTACAAAGCCAAGCCCATGCGACAAACGACATATAATCCATATCGTAACGCTTATACATCACCGTGTTTGCACCGCGCAAGTCAAACAGTGTGCCTTCCCTTTACACCCCTTCACCAAGATTTCCGAGCGTGACAGAACAATATGGCGCAGGCACTGTCCCTAGCACCAAGGAAAATAGCGGAGTTCAGAGAGGTGATTGCCTGTTGCCAGCCCGCATTTTGGTTGTTGCTTGAAAAGCTTGAACATGGTCTGGACCTGAAAACCGCTCCCTGCGGCAGGTCACACGACTGGCACCATTGGGGGCTCAAAAGTGCTTGTGACACAGCGTTGTGCCTTGATGCTGCCTGGATTGCATACAGGCATTCGCCCTGTTTGACCGAGATGGCGATGGTAAACATTGCGTGTGACCGTACACTATCAATCATGCTGTGCACGGCAACGGGGCCGGTTGAAGGACACCAGTGGTGTAACTTATCTTGGCTCCAGCGCCTGGACTGCTCTAAGCCATTGCCTCAAACCTCGTCCATACATCTTCAACACCTTCAGTTCCGCGCCCAGCACCTTCTGAGTTCTGACCATTGTCCCCTTACGTTTGTTGTGTTGCTGTGAATTGCCAACGGCATATTGCAGGTGTTATCACAGCGGCCGAGGTAAGTGACAGAGTCGCCTCCGTTTCGGCGTTGCTTTCATGTTTTCATGCCACCACGCTCAAGTGACAAAGTCATATATGTTGTCTCTTGGGTGCTCGCAGCTGGGGATAGTGATGCGCTCTCTGGGCCAGAACCCAACGGAAGCACAACTAGCGGAAATGATAGAGGAGGTCGATGCTAATGGTGACCATACCGTCGAGTGGGACGTGAGTACGGTGAACCGAACGGCTCCAAGGCCACGGCCATTGTCTGGCCTGCTTTATTGTGGCAGAATCCTTTTGCTAGGTAGCCTAAAACAACTCTGCTTCCGTCCAGCGTGAGGCGAGTATGTGCTCATTGGACTGCCATCGCAGGAGTTCCTCGTGCTGATGCAAAAGCAAATGGCCACAGCTGCAGACCAGGAAGAAAACATACGCGAGGCCTTCAAGGTGATGCCTGCACATATCACCATGCAGATGTTGGCATACAAGTAACTGGTGCAGTAGCTCGACTTGTCAGCCCTGGCCGGTGTTGGGGGTGTGGCATGGATTGCAACGAGACCGAGGGGTTCGGGTGGTGTACATGCTGTGCTGTTTGCGCAACGCGATTGTCTTCATGATTGAATTGCACACATTAGTGTAACACGCTTGCACTGTGCGTCCGCGGCGTTGCAGTATGCTGACCGCCTCGCTGTGTGTGGGCAGGCAAGTGCCGTGTATCGCCTTGGGTCTGCACGTGGCCTGCCAGCTGGTCAGGCACACACATGCAGCGACAACATTCATATGTCGTTAGCATGCCATTCCATCATCTTACACAGGACCAGGGAAACCCCGAATGCATTCCCATACCATGCACGATCCTTGCACTAGCCCGAGCATACAAGTATGACGGCGTGTGCCTCCATAAAGCATGGATGAACTTACCTGCCCGCAACTGTCATATTGGCGCTGCAGATGTTTGACAGAGACGGGAACGGGCTCATTTCCGCACAGGAGGTGAGTGGTGAAGGGAAGCGCGCATGCGGGTGTGCGCACATGCACACGGCACGCACACCTGCAGAGTGCCCAGCCCAGCCAGTCTCATCAGCCTCATGGCGCACAGATAGAGCGCTCCCACCAGCAGCCTGTTGTGGAACCAGCGACAAACGACAGTATGATGCCGATGGGGTGCAGACGGTATGCGGAGGGAGGGGTATGGGATGCAAGGAGACCCACGCACTTTCATGCGCAATCGAAGATACCGGTATTCAGGGAGGGCCCGAGCGAACCATACACGCGGAATGGCACACTGGAGATTCGGAGGCCAGCCTGCGGTACCGATGGCTCTATGGCAGCGCGCATGGCATGCGGGCGTTGCTCCTGCAGGCGTTGCACAGCGCAGTATGGTTCCGAGTGCCGACCGCATGGTGGCAGCATTGTGAGCGAGCAAGCGCTTTGCATACCCCGCCGGGCCGCACTGATGCATATGTACTGTTTGTTACACACGAGAGTGACGGTCAAAAGGCCCATACTGCCCCCAGATGGGGACCAGGCGACAAAAAATGTCACTCATGCGTATGCAACGTGTGCGTACTGCATGCGCAGCTGCTGCACGTGATGTGCAACCTTGGAGAGAAGCTGTCAGAGGCGGACGTGGAGGGCATGATCCAGGTGAGCCCTGACCCACGCACAGCGCCGCCACACGTACACTAAGGTCTGTATGCTGCACAGCCTGCAGCTTTCTAGCCCATGTCTGCACTCCCCTCAGGATGAGGACTATCGTAGTGTATCACGTGCACGCGAGAGCAGCAACAGAACATCATCTGGATTTTAGATGATATCACATGAGCCCAACGCTGCACGATGCCACCCGCATGTTGGTAGTGACCGTCCCGCGGTCGGTGTGGTTTTGCGAAGTCAGCATACCGTATCTGATCCCTTCTCTGAAAGAGGCCTAGGACTCCCAATGGTGGGCTAGAGAGTTGCGCACTGACAGCAGAGCTGCCTTGCGGCCTGTCTCGTTGAGCGATGGCGTGAGGGCATGCTGCGGTTGGCATCCACGGTACAAGCTCCTCGCGCACTGCATTGCGCTGCACTGCAGATGGTGGGCTTCAGCAGTAGTGGCGGAGCACCTAGCATCCGCACACACAAGTAGTCCGCTTACTCTGCACGTGTGCCATGTAACCAGCGTGATCCGGCCCGCATGCATGCGGCTTGATTCGTATGGCGATAAGGTCGTTGTCCGGGTTGCGCTTGCAGGAGGCTGACGTGGACGAAGACGGCATGATCAACTATGAAGAGGTGCGCACACCACTGGCTGCACAACACTGCGCTAGGCTATGCTGCGCCAGGCTATGCATACTGCGGTACACAGCGTGCTGTGCCGCACACGGTGCTCGGCGGACTACGCCACGTTGCGCTACGCGTCTTGTTGTGGCGTTTTACGAGGTGGCGTGTGAAGCATTGTGGAGGGGTATCACGTCTTGGGCCGGACGTTGTCCATGGCGCAAGCTGCCAGCCTGTGCACTTCTAACGCTGTGCCCTGTCCGCTGACCACCCTTCACTGATGTGACTGACAATGGTGCTGCTGCCCTGGTGTTGTTGCCGCCCGCTGGATGCGATGGTAACGTCTTCGCCTGGTACCCAACATGCAGTTTGTGGCGGTGAGTACCCGCCCGTGTGCTTTGCGCTGCTATGAATCAGTGGATGTGTTCGCATTCGCATGTAGGGCACATGTGCGTGCATGCATGCATGCATGCATGCACGCACATGCTGTGCCATGCCCTGGGTCGTGCTCAACACGCAGCACTGCACCATCATTTGCATTTGACATGTAGCGTTCTTCAGCTGTGCCTCGCCCTTGGTGTGCCTTTGGTGTGCAGATGATGCTGAGCAAGCCTTCCTAACCAGAAGGGCTGTCTGATGTCTCAATGAATTGGGAGGGATTCGGCGCACGTTGCGCACGAGGATGCTGCGTGCTGACTAGTGACTACAATGCTGTGACCATGAAGCCACTGCTAGAAGAACATGGAGCATGTGTGCTGTGTGTGTGTGTGTGTGTTTAATTCAAACCTTCCTGTGCGGCCAGGGACAATTCATGCCATTCATCGTACTGTTTGGGCGTGCGCACGCGCGCTTGTTGGGACGGGCTTGAGGGGTGTGGGGTTATTTACGGACTGCAGGTGTCTGGCTGGCCAGCACAGAAGCATAGAGCGTTCTCGGCAATCCATACTTGAATACTTACGCGATGCATTTTCGTTGATGTAAGCATCTGAAGGGCACCTGCTGTGTTAGGCGGCCTGGGTTAGGCGGGGTCCAGGCGGAATACTTCATGCATTGCACAGGGACACTATGCAGCTCCTTGCTCTTGTCAGCATGCCACCTATCCAACGATTGCACCTGCTGTGTTCCACGGCATGCGGCCGCGGGCAGGTCATATGCAGCGCCTGTGACTCGGTCTGCACATGCCACAAGGCATGCAGCGTGGCCTTGCAGCACACCGAACGAACGTGACAACCCCAAGAAGGTCACGTGAGCTGCAGCTGTTTCATGTGGCCAAGAACATGCACGGCAGCGTTTGCATTGTGGCTCGCCGGTCCCCTGTTTGTTGCTGAGCCAACAGCCTCAGTGTTTGCACACAGGTGCATGCTGTTGAAGCTCGATGTTTCTTGCATCGTGACCTTGTCCTCCCACTCACTCGCCCAACGCTTCGTATGCACCACATACGGAACGCAGTCCAGGAGTTGTCGCAGAAGCTGGTATATGCACGATTCTGTGCCTCCAATGGCTGCTGGGGCAACTGAGATAGGCTCGAGCCAGGCAACGGCATGCCTCCTGCCAATCACTCGGTGCCGCGTTCAAGATCGGAACACTCGATGTGTACATGGTCGCCGAGCAGCACGCAATAGCCCACATGCTGTGTAGCCCACATGCTGTACAGCAGTATCCACAAGTATGCAGGACAGGACCCAGTAGGACAGCTTGCGTGCTGTTTGCTACAGCAACTTGCAGTGGCTGCAGCATATGCGAGCCTGCTGCAGCAGCAACTGGTTCTCCATGTGTATACGTACAATCTGGACCACCGTGTTCAGCAAGCCATGTGAGGATTAGATGGCAACAGGCCCTGATGGAGTGATGGTCCTCTGTTTTTCGAGTAGTTAACCCGCCCCGGACACGATACAGCACAGGCCTACTTGCATAGCAATAAGGATCCCCAGATACACTCACATATGTGTGCTGTTAGTCTGTTTGTGAGCTCACATCCAATCGGTGGGACCAGCAAGCGCGCGTGCCGGATTCGACGGTGCGCGTTGCAGCAGCGTCAAGCGCTTGTTGAAAGAACTGGAAGTATACAAGAGCTAGTCCGTCAGAGCCAATGCTTTTCCCCAAACCAAGTCACAGGCTGTGGCTCGGTGCACGGTGACGCGGGACTTCCTGCTGACATTGTACTTCACATTGTACTTTTCCTTAGACCTCTTCTGACCCCTGCTGAGAGTCCCTTCACCAGGTAGTTGCGCCTTACCCTCAACTTCAACTGCACTCTCTACCAGACGCACTGCGCGCCCCCACATCACCAGCCAGAGGTTTGGAAGTCTTGCGACTTGTTGTTCTTTGAACCACTTTTGCCAAGGGCAACCTCCCTCTCGTCTGGTCAACTAGCACGCAGTCGCCAGAATGTCGACGGTAGACCAGCTCACCGACGAGCAGATTGCGGAGTTCAAGGAGGGTAAGATGCGCCAGCTCCTGGCGTTGTTCCTCCTCCGCAAAGTGTTCTTGACTTTGGCTCGACTTCCTGCGACCCCTCACCCTCAGAGGCTTCCTTTTGGAATCTGGACCATAGCTGCAAGCCTCAACCCTTCCTGACCGTTGCTCTCGTTTTGTCCCTCCTGCGCAGCTTTCTCCTTGTTTGATAAGGATGGTGACGGTGAGTAGAGGAGTGACTTCATATTTTCGACGGGTTGGTTCAAACCTGGGCTCCGGCAGGGTTTACAGTGGTTGGTGGAATGGGAGTCCACAACCTCACTAGGACGAGGACAGCTGTGATAGTCCTTCTCGCCTGTGCAGCACGCACGGTGAAAGTGTTGCGCGTCGCAGGCCTGTCGCACATGCGAATCGCTCCGTTTTAAGCGATCCCGGGTGCTCTGTGACTCAGTGGACAAGTCTGAAGCGGGAGCAGCTTCGTTGATATCTGAGAAGAGTTTACAGCAGCAGTCTGGAGTGCTTGCTGGGGGACCAACCAAGGCCGTGTCTCCCGGCCTGGCCTTGCAGCGTCTACCTTGACCTGGCTGTTGTTCCTACCGCCTCAATGTGCATGTGCAGGCACCATTACAACAAAGGAACTGGGCACTGTAATGAGGTCCTTGGGACAGAACCCAACAGAGGTGGGGCGTTGCTTTCTGGTTTTGCGGCATGTCGCCCGTGGCTTCGTTCTCGCGCAGCTTCCAAGTGTCTGTTCGGCTGCGTGCGCTGGCTAGCGAATCTGGTACAGTATGGCCATGGAGTCGCGTCCCGTGTCTTGTTTCTACAGGCTGAGCTCCAGGACATGATCAACGAGGTGGACGTTGACGGAAATGGCACGATCGACTTTCCCGAGTTTCTCAGTCTCATGTGCAGGAAAATGAAGGTGTGTTGCTGCCTGTGGCTGGCTACTGCGTGTTCATAAGACTGTTTGGAACTGCTTTTGTCTGGATGGGGCTCTTGGATTGGTTTGAACTCGAGTTTGCCTTGGCTGGTGCATTTTAAACCCGTGGCAGACCGATGAGAACGACGAGGAGCTTCGTGAGGCTTTCAAGGTGAGGCAGGGCACCAACTTGCTGCTCAGGTGTCAGGCAACTAACTGCATGATCAAGCTCGTGTCCCCCCGTGACGTCTAGGTCGCCTGCAAATGTGCGCACAGGTGTTCGACAAGGACGGCAATGGCTTCATCTCAGCAGCTGAGGTGAGTCTGTTGTTTGTGTGCCGTTGCTGGGCCTGAGCTTGCCTGGTGGTGTCGCCGCGCCCTGCCAACTGCATGCGCGGACGTGCCTTGACTCTCCCTGCCGTGTTTACTTACCCGTGCTCCCGCAACGCAGTTGAGGCACGTCATGACCAACCTTGGTGAGAAGCTTAACGAGGACGAGGTCGATGAGATGATCCGCGAGGCCGACGTGGATGGCGATGGCCAGGTCAACTACGAGGAGTTTGTTAAGTAAGTGGCAAGGCTGAACAGACGCTCTTGCCACAGACGTTGGATCTCTCTGTGGATTGCAAAGTGTGTTTTGTTTGGCGTACGGTCATGGCGCTGCGCAACACGCACGTCCTGCATGTTGCACGGCCTGCTTGTGCCTGGCTCCTGCGTTTCGCTTACAGCTGGTTTGTGTGGCGTGTTGTGTATCTTGTGCAGGATGATGATGGGCCAGTGTAAGTAGGCCCCGGCCTACATGCAACGGGGTGATACGCGGGCGGCAGCACAATCACTTGTTGAAGCCTGTGGGTTCTGGCCCCAACTCAGTGCTCAGCGGTTGAACTCTTCGCCACCCCGGAAGCCCATTGGAAGCTTGGTGTGTTTTCCCGTCAACACTTGACGACTGCCAGTGGAAGCATTCCAGTCCAAACACACAGCTTCTGCGGTGTATATATGACACTACTCGACCCCGTCGCCCAGCTATAATAAGCACTGCTGTGGTCATTGCTGGTCATCCACACTCCTTCCCTGTCTGCACTCTCCTGTTACGCGTGTTGGGTGGTTAAAATTGGGCTCCTTGCCTTCTGCCAATCACGTGCATGGCATTACTCGCAAAAGTAGCATCCGTTGATTCGCAGCACCGTGCATGCTGTTTCTATCGCTCCCAGCAGTGCGCCTGTTTTGGAGACGCATAAGTCAAGCAGCGGCCAGTTGTTGCACCCGCCGATGGCCGATGCTGCACCTGCTGCCGACAGGAGAGCTGCATATGCGAACGCCACACTTGAAGTGGGAACCTGCGGAGGCAATTGGGTTGTGCCACACATGCAGGCAATTGTAACGTGACCATCAGAGTCCTCTACCAGTACCTCTTCCGGGTCGTGGCGTGTGCAAACGTTGCGTTGCACTCATGCTGCGTGCCTGCAGTACCAGTACTCGCGCGATGCAAGCGGTACCCGCCATGTCACCATGTGCATATGCATGTGTGCAACACCACCCTGGCATGCTGGCACTGTGTGGGTGATGATTGTGCACTTGAAAACCCATGGGAAGCACGTCAAGCAGCTGTTATCTGATGGCCTGCAAGTCCGACGGGGTACCAACAGTTCAGCACGCACCTGAGACATTTTGGCCACGCCCATGCGGCCTGTGTTGCATATCAGTGTATAGTGAGGGAGCAAGCGGGGCTCGTCACCGCCCGCCCAGGCTGTCTGGTAAGGCTGTGGCGAGGAGCACAGCAGCCTGCGAACGCCCATCAGGATGGACGCCAAGGCGCTGATGGCTGCCGCCTGTACTGGGCAGGTGCACGAAGGAATAATGAGCAGGATGCATGACGGGGCTTGCATGCAGCACAGCCGGCCAGACGGCAGCGGGACAGCGTTGAGCGTATCGTGCATGGGCGAGGTGTGAGCATATCATGCGGGTGCGCAGGGAGCGCAAGCGTCGATGTTCGAACTTCAAAGTGCAGGCAGGGCAGAGGCTGGAGAGTGCTGGAGGCCTCTCGCTGGCAGAGTAGAAAGTGTGACCACGAGCAGGAGCGCACTCACGCTGTACAACAGTACAGGCGACGACCCCAAAGGGTTAACCCTGTGCTGCTTAAAGGTGCAAGGACGGGCATAGGTGTGGGCATTCAGGCCTGTGTGTTGTACCTGGGCTGGCGTGAGAAGCTTCCTGCTCACGCACGCGTTGGCGCGCTGCAGCAGCGCCCGGCCCAGCAGCCACTCCGTTGCGCCGCCGCCCGGCACCAGCAGCGGAGCCTGCAACGCAAACGTTGGCACACGCACACAGTGTTTGCTGCAGGCCACCAGCACTCGCACGTGTGCGACAAACGCCAATACACAAGCAGCGAGCGCAGTCGGGGGGGGGGGCATGCGAATGCTCAGTGTGGGAGGTGGGATTTGCATCATGGATTTGCATCGTGGATTTGCATCGTGGATTTGCATGGATTCCGCAAGGGTACGCAATGCTTCCGCAATGCTCTGCCGCTACACCATGCAGCCTGCATTCCACCTTCCATGCACGTCCGCGGACAACTTCATGAAGCCAATCAGGCAGTGCAGCCCATACCTGCCTGCTCCGCCCCAAAACAGGTCAGCGCAAAGTACCGTCATGCAGCTTTGTGGCACGCACGCAATACGGCGGCACGCACGCACAGGGGTGGGGACGTTCAGGACTTGCCCTGAGCGCCCAGGTCAGCAGCCGTATCGTGCTCTCTACCGCACAGCATTGCTCGTCCGCGCACGTCTCCAGCGGACACCCCAGCACCAGCGTATGCGGCGGGGACGACGGCGCAGGCGGCAGCAAAGCGCCCGAGCTGGGCGCCTGTGGGGCACCAGTGCGTTGAGCGGCAGGCTGCTCCCGGGACACCGTCAGCAGCTGCCTCCTGCCGAGCTGCAACGGATTGCAGCAGGCATGGGGGGAGGGCAAAGTCAGCCCATCACACACAACGAAGCTGCACGGTGGCGTCCCCCTGATATGAGTTTATGGTGTGCTATGCTGGCAGACCGCGGCGTTGCGAATTGAGCGTATGCTATGGGTGTCGCAGTTTCGCCTCACCAGCCGGCATGTTGTAATCCTGGTTGCGCGCTGAGCATTGAACGTGAAACCGGTTGTGCATGATATGGGGCATGCTCTGCTGGCAACGAGTGGTGAGAGAGCCTCTCTGAGCAAAGCACCATGTGCGGATTACGCCACGGCCCCAAGGGCTCGCTCAAGCGCAGCCGCATGCACCACACGCACGTGCTGGCTGTAGCACGGCGCCCACCGATCATCATCACCATCGGAGTTGTAACCTGGTTGTAAGTTGTAACCCTTGTAACCCTTGTAATGGTACGATGCTGGCATACGATGTTGGAAGTGCCACGCATCCTGCCTGCACAGCTCACCTGCCGCAGCTGCACACACGCAAGCCCCATTGAGCTGCGGAGACCGGCATCCACCGATCCGACACCATCACGACCGGCGTCAGCGGCGCCAGTGGCGTTTGGCCGCCGCTGCCCTGCTGACAGCTGCGCCAGGGGCGTGGCGCCGCAGGCTTCCGCAACTGATGCGGCGGTGAGCGCACCCAGGCGCTGCAGCGGCAACACGCCAGCGGCCAAGAGCCGCGACACGACGCTCGGGTGCATCGTCTGCAGTAGTGTGAGGCCCGATGGGCACACAAATCTTGCGGCGCATCGGCAGTGCTTTTTCTTATGTACCGTAATCACGTGCCCGTGTATTGCACCATACAGACTGAGAGGGCGGGGTCCTGTACGGAGGACCCTGTTTACGGTAACTTGCACGTCTGACTCCGTTCCTCAGGGCACCCTTGCCCCTTGGTCTCTGGCAGGCAAGCAGTGCGTCAACAACGACAACAAGAAAAAAACTCATATGGTCGCACCGCACATGTGGTCCTTACCCGTTGGCACGCCACCACGTCCACACCGGCCGCAACCAGTCGTCCCACCAAGCCCAGCACCTCGCGCAGCTTCTCGTCCAGTGCACTGGAGCCAAGCAGCCGATGACGCGTTGCACCCGACGACGCATCGCCGTTAGCATCGGCTGCGGCCGGGCTTGCACTGGGTGGTGCGGTGGTGGTGGGTCCTGCTGCGGCTGCGGCTGCGGCTGCTGCAGGGGGGGCGCTGATGGAGGTTGACATGGCGGCCATCCCCCGGCCCTGCTGCTCCTCAGCACAATCCAACGCAACCCCCACCACCGCCACGCGAAGCAACCGGGGCTGCTCGCTAACAGCGGCAGGCTGGGCGGAGCACGCTACGAGGCCATCGCCCTCGCTGCTGGAGATGCTGCTGTTGCGGTTGAGGCGGGAAAGGAGGCGGGTGACGGCTGGTGGAAAGCCTGCTGCTCCAGGGTCAATCACCACGCCTTGCACGACAGCGGTGTGCTCCAGGGGCAGGCCACGGATCGGCAGTACACGCACGTGGGCCCGACCTGCTTCTACATGAGGGAGGGGAGAGAAACAGGGAGAGAGAGAGAGAGGGGGAACAATCACGCAGATCAGTACAGCCAGAGGCTTAGATCCGGGACAAGGCAGGAGGAGATGACTGGAATGAGCGACATTATGGCATCCACCACGTGCTTGCATCTGGGACACGTTCACATCAGGGTCAGTACGCCATAGTGGTATTTCCATCTCAGCGCCAGCGCTGGAACGAGACAGGCAAACGTGAATGGAAGACAAGGAGAACTGTTGCAAGCCCCAACTACTGTTAGAACTTAGAAGCCCCTTGGCATGGCAATAAGTAGCATGTTGGTGCAACCCAGAGAGGCTGTGGTACGTACAGCGGGCTTTTCTCTCAATGCGTGTGGCACATGGGCGCCCCTGTTGACATCCGTTCCTCCAAGGCCTCCCCCTCCTCCCTTCCCCCCTCCCC
>BDDA01000657.1:2102-18853 GCA_001662385.1 Chlamydomonas asymmetrica
TGCATGCCTGGACCCCCTGCATCCCCACAAACGCATACCATACAGGCTGAGCCCCTGGCTGTACATCCTTTAATCAGTCTTCCTCTTCCTGGAACCCCTGAATGCCTGTGGCGCTGCTTGTACACACCGCCTCATCCTGCCCTGCCCTGCAGGTTTGGAGGCGACAGTGACAGTGAGGAGCGCTTCTGCGACATTGACAGCGACGACGACGCGGGCACCGCGAATAACCGCCGACACACGCACCCGGCCGCGTTTCGCCAGCGCATGGAGCAGCAGCACGGTGCACCAGGGGGGACGCCCGCCGCAGCCACGGCTGCAGGGGGGGCTGATGCTGGCCCGCAGGCAACGGTGGTGGCTGGAGGACCGCAGCACACCACCGGCGCCGACAAACACGCGGATGGCGCTGACACGCGGCGGGTGGGCGAGGTGGAGCCGGAAGCAGCCGCCTCGCGAAGGGGTCGACGGGGCGACGCTGCGACGCCTGGCATGAAGCCGCAAGGCGGCCCCCGGCAGCGACGTGATGACCTGGCCGCGGATGCAGCGCCTGCTGCTGCCGGCGCCTCCGCATCTGCAGTTGTGGCAGCTCCCGGGGAGGCGTCCGGCCATGCCACGGCCGCTGCTGCTGCTGCAGTGCGTGGTGTGCGACCCGCCGCACGCCCCGGCCGCGGCGGCGCCGCCGCTGCCATGGCTGCGCCCGCGTCTGCTCCCGCTAAGACCAGCGCGGCTGCTGCCGTCGCCTCTTCCGCACCTGCCATCTCACCCGCTGACCAGCTGCCACCAGTCAAGCCCGCTGTGAAGCATGGACGTAATGCCGAGGGCGTGCATGACAAGGCTGGTGGTGTGGGAACGGTGCCGGCGGCCGTAAAGCGGCCCCGTGCACAGCCGTCATCAGCAGCGCAGCAGCAGCGGGAGCAACCTAGCAGCACTGCTATTTCCCCTGAGGATCACCATGACGAGCACTATTGCAATGACGGTAACGATGACGATGATGACGACGGGTCGTATGTGGAAGTGGTGGCGGCGTCCACGAGGCCGCCAACAGCAGCAGCCCTGGATTCTCCCGCTTCCCCTCCGGTCGTCGCTAAACCACAGCAGCACGTGCCACCACCCCAGCGGCCGCAGCAGCAGCAGCAGCAGCAGCAGCAGCAGCAGCAGCAGGAACGTGAAGGGGTGGAGGATGTGTCAGCTGACCTCCCGCGTGGCATCGCGCCTGTCGGCGGCGCCGCTGCAAGCCTGCTGCTGTTGGGACGGCGTGCCGCAGGCCGAGCTGCTGCGGCAGGCGACGTTGCCGGCGCAGGGCCCGGTTTTGGCGGTTTTGGCGGTTTCGGCAGCGGTTTCGGAGCAGCGGCCACGACGTCATTCATGCGGCCTGCCGAGCTGGCGAGCGACGTGGCGCTCGCTGCGGAATGGCAGCACCATGCTGCTGACCTGGCGGCAGGCCTGCGCAGCCGGGCGGCCAAGAAGGCTGGCAAGGTCGCGACGGGACGCGGCAGCAGCGCTTCGTGGCTGAAGGGGAGGGGCGGCGGCGGCGGCGGTGGGGGCGGCAGGGGCAAGCGTTGAGCGCGTGCACCATGCAGTGCGCCGATCACCACGATTTTCACTTGTGTGATCACATCGCTCTGTGCTGTTCGGACAGCGCACAATGTTTCACCCTCCATGGTGATGAATCGACTGGTGATATGATGGAGGCGTGTCTGGTTTCGGAGTGTTGGCGGGAGCAAGGGCGTGAATGAGAGTAAAACGTACACGGCATTTGACGGCATGCTGTGTTGGCGGGGCTCGGTTTGTTCATGGCGGCGAGAGCTTTGTACACCGCGCAAATCTGAGAATTCGCACTGCATGCCCTGCTGCCTACGTGCACTGTTGATGTGAAGTGGTCATGATTATGACGCTGACACCTCCACGGTTGCTTGTCAGTACCATCTGCTGCGCACTGCTGTTTTATGCGTGTAGCAATGCTGGAGGCCTGACAGCAAGGTCACCCCAGTGGATGAGGCAACCCCGCGCTGCACAGCACTGCCTACCCTGACCGTATGACTGTATCGATACAGGATCGTACTGTCCCAAACTGGCATCAACTGGTAGCACGTCACCCCGCATCCCTGCAAGTGGCACACCAGCACACAGAGAGCCGCATATTACAATGTGAAGGTGTCTGTTGGGGACGCATCGTAGGTGTACGCTTGACACAGGTGCACCTGTGTGGTCAGATTGACGTATCAAGCCACCAAGCTTACCACACAACTGACAAGCGCACAGCCAGATGTGAGGTCATCATTAGCGCGTGTGTGGGGGCAAGGTTGCTGGGCAGCAACACGGTGCGACAGGCGACGTGGGTGGAGATGTTGCACATGAGGTGTAGGGAGGGCAGGAGCCCATGCATGCAGGATGAAAATGCCGGGTACGCGTGCAGGATAAGCATGGGGTGTTGTGGGACCCATTCCGCCAATGATTACAGTGCGTGTCGTTGGAGTGTTCAAGGCTTGCTTGCGCAGCAAACTCGCAAACTGCATTGGCGCTGAAGTCACTTGCAGCCGGCCGCATCATGGCCCCTCATGATGCCACATGTTCCACTGCATATACGCAACGAATGATCAGTGCTGCGCAGGCTCTGGTGGCCATCCCCTTTGAGATTCAGCTCGACTTTGACCGTGTCAGGAGCATCTGTATCACATCTTGCACGCCTCGTCGTCGCTACGACCTCATTTGCCAACACGGTTTGACCTGGATATCCAGTGCTACGCTTTATCACGCCTTTGCTAAGGCGACACCCCTAGCAGACACCCCAGGCGAAACCCTAACTGGCCTGTTGCTTGTGAATGATCACTCAACCCCCCTCGAGGCGGGACGCTACCTTTTGACAGTTGCACTCTTGGAACACAAGCAAGGGCCCCAGCACCTCTGTTTGTGCCCTCTTCCTTCGCAGCGAGAGACAAATGCTCCTGCACCAGCGTGCCGCGCAGGTGTGCACCTGCTCTGGAAGGTGGACCAAACAGCGTTCAGTCGGGCGCCTTGGCAGGAGCAGCAGGCCAACGCTCGTGCAGTTCGCTCCGGACAGCACAGGCACAGCACAGGTTGAGGCTGCCAGCAGCTCAACACAGAGCGCCAGCATAGTGGGACGCTGGCTATGTGCGCGTTACCTGAAAATCTTCCCAGCGGGGCCGCTGGAGGACCTGAAAACTACTGCAAGCGTTTCACCCGTGGTGGTGATAGCCAACCATCCCAGCCCACTGGATATCTTGGTGTTGGCGTATGTGCTGAGGACGTTCGTCCAGCCCATCCAAAAAGTCGTTGTCATCGCCGAGCAGCTTGGTGAGATGCAACGGACTGAAGTTAACACCCACTCTGCTGGCGTTGTAGGGCAGCATCGCTGGGCAGGACGTAACAGTTACACTGCTTGTTAACGTCGTTCACCTGCAGGCTTTATCGGGCGGATTTTCGCCGGACTGGGCATCGTCACTGCGGTCTCGCTCGCAGGCCTGCAGTCGACAGGGCGGCGTTCACCTGGGCTTTCCGATGTTGATGTAGAGGTAGGCCGAGAAAACAGGTGCCTGCATCAGCGTTTTACTGGTCAGCAAAGTGCCGCAGTTACCTGCCTGCAGCTTGAAAACCTGCAGCAGTACGCCTGTGGCACTTTGCAAACAAGCGTGACCTTCCGTTGCTGCAGGCACTGCAAGAAGCGCTGGTAGTGGGTGAACCAGATGACTTGTTGTCTGACACGCCACGTGGTTCCGCACTGCTCCTCTTCCCGGAGGGTGCTCCTGGCGGTGGCGAGGGCTCGATTCGCGCCTGGCGGTTGAAAGCCGGATTCCTGGCTGCAAAGCTGCAGCTGCCTATTGTGCCTGCATTCGTCACAGGTGAGCATTAACTATAATCTGTGCCTTGGTGCTGGTTGGACTTGTGCTTTTGTGGCACGTCGACCAAGGTCCATCGTGTGCATCGTTCTGGCACGCATAACGGTATTGGTTTCAAACCGTAACTGTTAGGCGCAGTCGGCCTTGCATCCATTACTGGGCATGCAACCGTTGTACGCCCTGACTTGCAGCTTGGCATGTGAATGGGGGACCGTACATGGCGAGCACCTCCCACCGGCCTTGCCGCTTGCTGTGTGACAAACACCTGCAAGAACTCCGGTCCCGGGGGCGTTTCATCCTTAGATAAGGACCTGAGTCCAACAGTTAGTTCTGACCCTTCCGCCTGCAGCATCACCCTTGGAAGGCCTCCGCGTGTTCACGTCAGCGCGGCTCGCAGGACCTGCACCTGTATGTGCCACGACACTCCAGCGCTGCGTGGTCACTGCTTGCGTGCGCTGCAGGCACCTACACGGCGCTGCCGGAGTCGCACATCATCCCTCGCCGTAACAACATCGCGGTGGAGCTCGCGGCTGACATGCAGCCCCCGCCCGAGGTGCGGGTATGCACACGCAACAGCACACGTCAGCACCCTACACCCTTACGACGCCTTACAAGCATGCACTGCATGAGAACATGCCCACCGCCACGCGCACACATGCACGTATGCAAGGACTACCCTGTGTGTGTCTCACCCCGTTGCCTCTCTCCCCTTTCCACGCCCTGGCCTCGTTTCCCATCTGGATCGCATATGCATAAGTACACCCACCCCAACCTGTAGAACTTCAGGCTCGCCCTCAACTTGGCCATCAAATCACAATGCAATCCCTTCTTTCTTCTTGAGCTTGCAGGACGACGGCGCATCCGAGTCGACACCCTCAACAGCCAAGCTGTCGCTGGGCAGCAGGCGGCGCGGCACCAGCAACCGTGCCAGCGCCGCCAGCGGTGCCGCCGCAGTCACGGGCGCTGAGTCAGCGCTGAGCCGCGCTCGCAAGCAGGCGCTTCAAAAGTATGAGGCTCAGGTGAGTGACGCCTAACCCCTAACGCGCGAGATGACCCTAATCGGTGCGCACACCAGGGGTATTCATCACGCTTACCAGGCGCAAGTGCATCACTCTTGGCTATGTTGCATGTGACTCCCAAGGCTGCAGGATTCGCTTAGAATACGATTATGATATTGGCCGTGAGAGAGCGCGTCCTTCAGTGTGTGTCCCGACTTGGGTCGAGCAAATGGCGTAGCCCAGCTTCTTGCTGAGCGCATGCAAGCTTCATGCCCCTCACTGTAAACGACCGCGGCCACATCGGTGGTGCATTCATGATTTGGGTCGGTTGAAAATTGCATCACTGAATGATCCACATTATTGACGGTGGACTCAGTGCACCGTTTGATGTGGGTCGTGGGTGCATCATCAACGTGTGGGTGATAACAGTACGCGCTGTGGCAAGCGTGTGCATGGACGCTAACGCTCTGCTGTACCTCATGGTGTGCAGGTAAAGGACGCTATCTCTGGCCTGCGTACCGAGCGTCGTCAGCGCAGCCGGACCAGGTGGGGAATGCAGTCAGCATGCACCTTGCGGTGTGTGTGTGGGTCACGAGTGCCATTACCTGTGTAGGACTTGTGGGGTGGGCGCCTGGGCGGTGCAGGCGTCAAGTGGCCTGTACTGGCGATGTAGTGACGTGCTGGTGGGTACCTGCATGTGTGCTGGTCCGGGAAAGTGAGCCTGTCAGGTACCTTGCTGCTGGCTCATTTACCTACCAGCACGTCACGCTCTCATCAGCACGGGGCCAGGGGTAAAGTGAGGGGTAACACAGTAAACACAGAGGTCCAGGGGTGAGTCAGCAGATGAGGATTGCGGCAACCACTGCATTCCGCCAGATCACACACATGCTGCACAGCACGACAGCCGGTGCGGTGCCATGCCCGTCATAAATGACGAGCGCTGCTGCCGTTGAAGCTTTGTGCTCACTTCTGCCGCGTCCCTGAAAATGCGCCGCCGCCTTCATGGCTCGACGCACCCGCACACAAAGAGACACCAGCAAGTGCCTGCCCCCCTTTCAGCGGCGCTCCATTGGCGCACTCGCCCACAGCTGTACCCACAACTGCACCTGCACCATCGCACCCGCACCTGCCCCCCTTCCCCGCCAGGCCCGGTTGTCGTACCGCATCCCCACCCGCCACCATCCCCCCTGACCGGTTTCTGAGCGGGATCGCTGCATCCTGTCACCGCCCTTGCCCTGCTCGCCTTGCAGGAGCCCGCGCGGCGCTGACGGCACCGCTGGCGCCGCCGCCGGCCCTGACCTCGACCTGCCCGAGGACTTCCCCTCAATTGCGATGGAAGCGGTCAAGGGCGACGAAGCAGCCCGCGAGCAGTCCCGCGCGGCGGTCGTGCGCCTGGCAGCCGCACTGGGCCACGCGCTGCTGGTGGGAATGGTGATGGCGCTGGCGCTGCTGGACGGCGGCCGCGTGGCGCTGCAGCGGGCGGTGCTGGGGCTGAAGGAGCGGCTGCAGGACACACTGTTTGGCGGCGAGCGCGGGTCAGGCGGCGGCGGCGGCGGCGGCGTGGGATCGGCGGGCGGCATTGACGTTGGCGGGGAGGGAGAGCCTGCAGAGCCCGCAGCGGCCCCCAACAAGGCGTGATGCGAGTCGGGCTGTAGTGCGTGTGGGCCATAACGCCCATAAAGGCCATAAGGCATAAGTGTAGCTGCACTGTGTACTTAACGTGTCTGTCAGCAGGAGGAAGACCTCATCGTGCATGCCCCCCAGAGTTCGTTGATTACGTTTTTTAGATGCCGGTACTGATGTTCGGTGTATTGCTTTAATAATGCTACGGTGAGCACATCTAGTGCTGTACAAAGGCCACTGTTGGTGATGCCGTATGGCGTATGCATGTTGCCGACTTCATCTCTTATTCACGTAGTATCCGCGTCTCTGCGTCTGTATTTGCCCTACGCATGGTTTTCAATAAGTTCTCACACAGCCTGTAGGCTGGATCTGCGCCAGCATGGCGCAACCATCACCAACAAAATACAGGTTGGCTTGTTACGCTCCGGTGCTCTCCCATGCGCGTTTTCGCACCCATAGTTGGCTGTGCATGTGCCAGCCGTGCGTTGAGTTGCCTTGACTGTGGCGCAGTGTACCATTGCTGGCATTGCGGTGCATGGCTGGCGTCGATTCAAGGTCAATGCATGCTGGCGCACAAGGCTGCATCCACATGCGCATATGGCATCTGAAGCGCCCATAGCTGTAGCGCCACACCAGGTGTTATGGGCCAGGAACTCGGGGGAATGCAGGACTGTAAACCTCCCTGGATTGCACAGCAACGCTGCAATTCCCTCGCGTGTTATGGCTGAATACGGCCAGCACCCCCCTGCCCCTTCCTCAGCCTCAAACTGAGCTCGCGCTGCATCCGTCACTGCCTAGGCTCGCAGCACATGCCGGATTGCGTTTGACCCCGGTGGATGCCGAATGCAGTGTGCATGTGACCCAGATTGTTTGTGACCCAGATGGGGTCCCAGTATGAAGCGCAGGCACGGATCCTGACCGCGTGCACCGCCGTGCCGGTACAGTGCAGGGCTTGCTTGCGTGAGGCCTGCTCCTCGCTCGCCAAGAAATATCCCACGCTGCCCTGCTGCACCATTGACGCCAGTGAGTATACCAGATAGAGCTGTCAGTGTGTGCCAGTCAGTGTGTGTGTGTGCATGATGCTACATTAGGTGTGGTAGGCAGGCATCGCGGATTGCGGATGGAGGCCTAGGGGGTGAAGGAGCGAAGGGGTGCGTGACGGCTGGCGGGGTGACCCAGTAGACCCAGATCAGCACTATGAGGCATGCACCCACTGCTGCATATGTGAACACCTTGTGCACACCCCACTCCCTGCACTTGGACCTGCATGTATTCGGCATGTGGATGCTGCCGTGCTGCTCCTCAGACCCTCATTGCGTTTGCGGTAGATTGCTTGTGCCGTATTCACTTGGTCCACCAGAGTGCACATGGCCATGGGGTAGCATTGTGGTAGCATACGACAGGCGCATAGAAATGTGCTGTGATGGCGGCATAAGGAATCCTAAGGATCTGACCTGCATCTGCCCTGAAGATGCCACCTGCAGGTGCCGCAGTTGCCGCTGCATTTTGAGGTCATCAGGCGTTGCCTGGCACACTGCGAACACAGAATTGGCGTAAACGCATACAGCGGCTTGTTGTTTTAGACCATCGGACACAACCTAGGTCCTTGACGCTGGCGCAGTTCGACGCGCCCAGAGTGCTGCCTGCGCCACAGCCAGCAAGCGGTCTGGTATGCACACTAAACCACTCAGCCGATTCAATCGTTTCAGGCCTGATGCTAGCATATCCCAGTTCAGCAGTGCCTCTTCGCATCACGGCGAGTGACACCAGCCTGCGACATCAACCAGGTGGCGCCAACGCTGGTGTCGCGCCGCTGTGGTTTGAGAAGCCCTGCCAAACTGGGGCTTCACTAGCACCGGACATGAAACGATTGTCTCAGGTGTGTGGTGCTGCAGTCCAGGCAGCTTGCTGACGGTGAAGTGCGATGATAAGCGCAGGCAGATTGCAGGCAGCAGTCTGGGCGTGTAAAACTGCGGAAACGAGCGTCGAAGAGTAAGTGGTAGTAGACCGTACAAATTGAGACCTATGCATGTATGAAGCTTGCCAAAACGCACCAACATGCAGTATGGACCCTCACTGGCCGTGCACCGTAGATGGTCCACTCAACGCTGCCTGTCACACAGCGTGCTTATAGGGTGAAAGTCCAAACCTTTGAAGCTGCAAATTATGGCTCTGTGGACTTGCCTTGTTCACGTCCTGCGCTCGTGTTTATTTGGCTGGCGCACGTACGCTCGCCCAATCAAACTCGACGCCAGCAGCGCAATAGCAGGCCTGTATATGATGCCCGCAAGAACTTTAAGCTGGGCTGTGGACTGGGATGTGCTAGCAGTCACGTTCTCCTCCAAGTATTAGCTGTGTGAGCCCTTGCCAGCATCACTTTAAAAAGCCTTTGGATTTGTGACGCAGTGCGTGGCACCAAACGCTGGGGGTGCCACGCACTGCGCCACATCTCCAAAGGCTCTTTGTGCTGCTGGCATGAACTGAGCCCTTGCCAGCATCACTTTAAAAAGCCTTTGGATTTGTGACGCAGTGCGTGGCACCAAACGCTGGGGGTGCCACGCACTGCGCCACATCTCCAAAGGCTCTTTGTGCTGCTGGCATGAACTCACACAGCTAATACTTGGAGGAGAACGCGACTGTCCACTGTCCAATCCTACCGGGCATACCAGCTAGCCTGCTATTATGCTGGATGCCCTCGCACGCCAAAGCACGGAGCCAGGCCGCGCAGGGAAGCAGCGTATAAGACGTGCATGTATGTATTATGAACTGAAGCAGTGTGCTCAAGCACTGTCAGGCTCAATCACCTCCCGCCATAGCATGTGCACAGCACAGCACGACGACCAAGGCCAACTCCAACCGGTGGGTTGACTGGCAAGGCAGAGCCGTTTGTAGCTGGCAAATGAAAGCAACTGTAACTTGAGGGCAAAACTTGCTTACAGGTCTTCCGCACAGTGTGTACGTGGCCTTGAGCGTACACTACGAGTCTGAACGTGAAGGGGTACGGTTTTGCACTGCTTCCAAAACAGGCTTGGAACAAATCTGAAGGTACCTTGGGTATATATGCAGGGAAGTGGTGTGTTTCAAATTTGCGCTCTGGTCCTCGCACTCCTTGCAGCTTCCAACACATCAGCAAGCGGTTACTGTTGTACACAGCGAACTCTGACGAATCCTACACAACCTGGGCTCGAGGCACTTGCAGCATACACACACGAAGCGCAGTTTCCTCTCACCACTTCTTATCTTGCACGCACACACCCTTCCTGTGACCTCGTTTGCCATACATCTGATAGATAGGATTCTTGGTACTTTGCTTTGGACAGCTCGCTTCGGCTGGACCTGTCTGGTCCGCACCGCTGCACCCTCTCCTCGGCTGGAACAACGCAAGGTGCGTATGAGCTGAGACTCTCGCCTCGTATGTGGTCAGCTTGTGAGGCGTCGGCTTGGGACTCGCTTGGGAGAGATCCGAACGCATGCAAAGCTTGCTTGCATTCGGAGCTTGGCAGGGGTGCCTGGGTTCAAGGGCAGTTCCGCGCCAGTTCGCCGACTCTCTTTGCATCAGCACCACCACAGTGGGATGATGCCCAATGATTGCGGCTCTGCCTGCCAAATGCCGTGCCCTTGAGCCCATCCAGCCACACGGCCAGGTCAAATAAACCCCCTCCTCGCTGGCAGCAGCCTCCATAAGTCAAGCCGTCTTGCGCCTGAGAACTCTGTGGTGGTGTCCGAGTTGTTGTGCCTGAATTATCACCATGTCTCTTCCTTTCCACGCAGGCTGTCACCAACCTTCACCGCGGACAAATTGCGGCCCGAATTGACATCAAAGCTCGGTGACGACGTCGTCCGTTGCGCATCTGCTGGTGCCCACATGCCTGCCTCCTCCCCATCAACCGAAGTTCTCAACAGGACTGCCTGTGCGGGTGAGCATATTACATTCAGCAGGCCATGAGGTCAGCACATACGCACGCCTTGCCAGCAGCACAGCCCAGTCATCCCAGAACACAAAGTGAGCCGCCTTGGCAGGCGAAACTGCAGCAAGCGCTCAAGTGCACGCAGCTACTGCACGCAGTTCATGCACGCAGCACGCCGGTTCCACTCGGGATGAGCGCTGGTACGTATGAGGGTCCATGTTTGGAGCACGGCATAACAGGCCCTACGCAGCAGGCAGCAGGCAGGATACTAGTCAGCAAGTCTATCTGCAGTTAACACGGTCCGTCTTTGCTATGGCCTGGAAAATTCTGTCAAGCACGCTGCACCAACATGATTTTTGAAGTAGTTACCTCCTTCCGACTTACGCTTGGAAACAGCATTCATTACCTGCGTGCGCGCTCGTGTTGTTGCCGTTGACGTAGGTGCACAACGTTGAGTAGCAAACAAGCTTAACGTCCAATCTGCCAAGCAACCACTGAAGACACCAGTTCACCTCTGTCCAGTCCAACCCCGTCAACCGCTCCACAATCAACATGTGAGTGTGGCAGGCACTGCTGCGCTTACCAGCCATGATGCACGTGCGTGTCAGTGTGCAGGGCATGACATGAAGACAGCAGCACTGCCTGTTTGCACAGCATTGTTCCTGCCTTGCAATCCTTGCATCCCAGGCATTTGCTTATGTGTTGTGGATGTGGTGCATTTCGTTTTGAGTTCGCATGGCCAGCACGCGGCATTGCAGTTAACCAGAAAGCATGCAGGCAAATTACGCCACATGCCAGGGCCGTTAGCTATGCGTCTTGGCCGGCCTGCTTGATTGAAAGAAGGATGGTTTGCCAGCGCCTCTCTCACCACCCATCCCACCTGCTTGTCACTGTACTTGCCGCTCGCTTGCTCACTGGCCATGCTGCATGGGGTTAAGTGGAAGTTCGCCCGAATGCGTGCAGGGCCCCGAACAACACCATCAACAAGCGTATGAGAGCGATGGCCCAGATCAAGACACGATCCATGCACGACGCGGCCGACATCCCAGACAACCGCGCTGCTGCCGCATGCACCCCTCGCCGCGGCGCTATGACAACCTGCAACGGCCGGCAGCAGCTGCACTCCATGGTAGCCGGCGGCAGGGGCAGGAGCACCGGCCGCGACGCCTGGCGCAACGGCAACCGCATAGGCAGCCCTAGCAGCCACGGCAGTGAAAGGAGCGCACCCACCACCGGCGACGTCATGGACATGTGGAGCGACCACAGCCGGCTGCTGGACGGCAGCAGCGATTCAGCAGCGATCGTTTCCTTGCCTCGATCGCCCAAGACCCAAATGGGAAGCTCGCAATGGACAACGAACCAGCAGGTTGTCTGGCATGCAGCGCTCCAGCGCATCGCCCACAGGCAGGCAGCGGAGGCGGTGGAGGCGGCACTTGAGGCCGAGCAGCAGGCCAGTGCGCTTCTGGTGTCCCTGCAGGCTGTGGCTGACGACAGCCAGCAGCAGCTGAGGCTTGCTCACGCTGCTGTGGTGCCCTCAATTGCTGCCTACGCGGGATCCAATGCGCTGGCTACGCTGGCAAAGGACGAGCTGATGACGCGTCGCCTCCAGCTGCATGAGGCGAAGGCCGCTGCCATGCAGGCGGCCGCTGATGACGACAAGGCCTTTCGCGCCATGCTGGAGGCGCAGGACACTCCCGCGCAGGCCAACCCCACGCTGCTGCAGGCCGCCGTGGCGCACAAGGCGCGGTGCGCGTCCCGACTCTCCGCCGCACGCGCCTGGGCGCGCGCCCTGCAGGAGGCGGTGGCGGCGCAGGAGGCTGCGGTCCTGCAGGCGGTCGCTAAGCAGTCCATTATGTATGCTGAGATGCAGCGCGTGTCGGTGGCAAGGATCGAGGCTGCCATCAAGGTCCAGAGCAGCGAGAAAGATCTGGCTGCAGCCAAGGCCAAGGCGGCGAGCGCAGCCGCTGCCGTAGAAGCTGCTCTGCATCAGGTGTACGCATGAGCGAGCAGCAGGCAGGTGTAGCAGGTGTTGTTGCTCACAGCCTGCTGCTGCCTTGCGTCGGTTGGCGCTCCAAGATGCCGTTGCTGATGACCTCCCGATCCGCGTGCGCAGTTGCAGTACAGTAGTGCATTTGGCTTCAATTTGTTAGCGAGCGACGAGCCAGTTGCTTGGACCTGGCATCATGCATGCGCTCGTGCTGATTGCTTCTGCGTGCATCTGCCTTGTTGAGATGTGTGACTACTGGCGTGCGTGAGGTTGGGGCTTTACAGAGCAAGACAGGGGGCTGTGTAGTGGCCTGACAATGATGTGACACATTATTGCCACATGATTGGGTTGCCTGGGCACCTGGGCCCGCCCTGGATTGATCGTTCATCTAATTGCTTGCCTGTTTTTCCATAAATGGCTGTGATTTTGCGAGCGCGCTGCATTGAAATGAATTGTGACTTTCCATGAGTTGTCGTGATCCTGCAACCCTTGCACTGAAATGAACCGTGAATCTGTGATACGGTATTCCGTCAGGCTGTGAAGCTTGTGGTATTCATGCATGCGTGCGCGGTTTATGCATTGACGGCTGCACGCTACGCGCTCGTGATCCCTGCACTTGCATGGCCGCTTGCATGGCCTGCCTGTACCGCTGTGGAGGCAGAGGGTGCGCTGACACGCACAATCCCACACGCAGCGCTCAGGCTAGGCTGGTTGATCATACTTAACCTAGAGCGTGCGCTCATTTATTGCATACAAACGGTTTTCCTGCTGGACCATTCATGTCTTCCTCCATGTGTCAATGGTGCGTGCGAGGGCTACTTGGTCCCAGTAGTGCCCAGCCAGTTATGCATTGTGCTGGGTGTGCGCGCGTCTTGAGTAGCGCGTACCCCGCTTGCGTTGGTGATGTGGGTCACTGGTACAATCATATCCTGGCACCTTGACTGCGCTGGTTGAGGACAGCTAATATACGTTGGGACAATACGCCCACACGTTTGGATTCAGGGTTTCTTCTGGGAGCACTTTCTGATGATGGCGTGCGTGTGCTGGCGGCTGCGCAGCATTACGTTACTGTGGTCGCCATGCCCGCAGGACCACAATTTGAGGCATGGCTGCTGAAGTAAACGTGTGATTCATCACTCGCTGCTCAACATGAATGGGTGCTGGGCCCCTCCGCTACCGTTGGCGGTCGTCGCACAGGCACATGTAATGCGTCACTGCTGAAATCATAACTGCAGCCGTGCCCCTCTGTTGAACACGCATTGTATGTCCGGCACATCAGCACACCAGCTGTGAGTGTGTCCTTGCGCGCATGTGTGGCATGCATGCTGCTGTGATTCATCATAAACGCTGGCTGCATCCACCAGCTATACATGCTGTGGTGGCCTGGACAGCCTGCTGCGAGCGGGGATATCGCATAGGGCCACAGGGGCAAGCAACGAATCGTACGCGAGTGGACATGTGCAGTGGCAGCACCGCACTGCTTGCCTGGGTAGGGCAGGATTGCACCATGTAGCTGTGCAGGGGAGGGGCAAGTGGTCTAGGCATGGCAGTGGAGGAGCGTGGCAGGCAGGGGCGGATGAAGGTAGCAGGGACGTGCCGGCGTAGGTGGCTGCTGACAGCAAAACGCAAACCTGCGTAGCGCACAGTGTGTGTGCCTATCTGGGTCATCCTACCGGCTTGCCTCATCTATCCGCATGACCCAGATGGTCATTGTAGTGCCACGCACTGCCTGTACCGCATGCATGCTCCCACCACTGACAGTGCTGCAGCATTCGGTCGGCATCACCAGCCATGACATGGCTAGCATGGCTATAAGCAACACAGCCTGTAATTCGCACAATACCGATATACACATGCATGATGGCACGCATTGGTGTGAGCAGCAGTGTACAGGCAGTGCATTGAGTGCATTTGGGTGATGAGGGTCACATATGATTGACCATGGCTATCCTGATTCAACCAGCCAGGCAGGCTTCGTGCATCCGCACAGACCTGTGTGACCTGAGTCATGCACCGACAGCCTGCCAACAGCCCTGAATTTGGCCGAAATTGACTGGTCAGGAGAACGGTGTGGAAGCGCTATCATGATAGGTTGGGATCGTGCATGCTGGGCTGCTGCCGCCTGCGCGTACTACGCAGGCACCACAGGTAGGTACTGAGGTGGTGATGCGTGTGAGACTGCAGGCACGTGCCTGTGGCCTGATTGGCCAAGCGATGTAAAGGCAACCAATCACGTGCCTGTGGCGCTGCAGTGGTCATCTCTGGGTCGTGCTGATCAAGCTGTCCAGCAGAAGATGCAGCTGCTGCACATTGAGCTGGCAGGCACAAGTTGACTTCGGCTTGGTAACCCAATAGCCTATCCCCGCTGTGCTAATCGCAGCTGTCTGCCTGCCTCGTCTTGCTGCACTTGCCGACGACTTTCCCCAGCATCCCCAGGGGCCTGTGACATACAGCAGCGTTGTGAGGCACGCTCAGCAAGTACCGCGAATGAAGCGAGTCCTGAAGGGCCATCGCTCTGCTGCACACATCCGGCCGTGTAGGTCCTGCTGCTCTGTCCTCTTCATCCAACTGCCCTGCTAAGCCTGAGGCTGTGACCCACATGCATGTGCCTCTACATCATGTATACGTACAGCGCATTCAAGGTCAGCTGGTAAACCCTGCCAGGCATAAGCAGGCTGCCATATTGACGTGCTGCTGACCTTTGCTTTCCACCGCTCGTGTGCTTGTCATCAGTGCTGGCGTGGACTGACGTTATCGCGCTTTGCACCAACCAGCAGCCACGTTTTGAGGACGTCTCCTTGTGTGCTGCATTGGCAGGTCAGTGTGAAGCATCCGCAGTGGAACGAACCAAGGCCGTCGGCCCTCGGCTGCAGCGTTGGCTCAGAGCCAACTGCTATTGTCAGTTAGTTGCCGAGAGTGGGACGCTGGGAAAGACAGCACCGCTGCAGCTTGTGGTTATCTCCTGGTAGATCTCATCAACGTTTGTGCGCTTGGTCAGCGTGTGCCCGCTGCTGCTGTGGCAACCAACCGAATCGCGTGAGCGCGGCTGAGTGCAGTGGGTTGCTTGGGCGTGCGCGTGGCGTGCACCCCGCCTTGCCGTCTGCCTGCATGACGCCTTTGGGGCTGCTGCCGCAGCTGTTATAGCAGTGGTCTGACAGCACCAACATCACACCAGCGCTGACCGCTAGCTGTGATTATGAGTCGAAGGCCCGCGGTCTTACTGAATTGTCCTCATCGATAGATAATCTGCTGCTTGCGTTTGTTGCGCTCATAACTGCAGCCGCACTGGCCCATCCATCGGCTGAACCACTGCCAGCAGTGCCACTTGCTTTTGGCTCCGTGAACATCTGCTAGCACCATGCGTCACCACAGCGGTCAACTCCTTCGGATCCTGTGTGTCGGTGGGCTGATGGCTGTCTTTCTCTTCCTTGGGAAGGTGCGCAGTGATTGCATGCCTTGGGAGGCTGATGCACCCAGCTGCATCACAGCATCACACCAGCTTGGGAGGGTGAGCAGTGAACAGGGAGTGCATGCTGGAGAGTGGGACGCTGGGAAAGACAGCACCGCTGCAGCTTGTGGTTACCTCCTGGTAGCTATCATCAACGTTTGAGGCAGGCGATGGACTGAGCTGTGAGTGAGCATGCCTCGATCGGGAGGCTGATGCACCCAGCGGCATCACACCATCACACCAGTGTGTGTGTGTGTGTGTGTGTGTGTGTGTGTGTGTGTTCAAGTAAATTTACTTCCCGTGGGGCCATGCAGTGTGCTTTCCGTGGGGCCGTGCAGTGTGCTTATGTTATGCATGATGATGAGAACTGCACCTGAGGGTGGCGAGCTGTCTGGGCTGAGCTGGCGGCTGCCGCGAAGAGAACAGCAGTCTGATGGTCTGAGTCGGTGGCTGTAGTAAAAGCGGTCTGTGAGTGAAAGTGTGTTAAATATCTGTGCTGCTCCAGCGGTGCTGCTGCTGATGCTGATCAGCGCGCAACACGCAAGGGCACCCCAGCCCGAGATGCAGTGCAAGTGCACGTGAGCAGGGCAAGCAGAGCGACAAAAGGACTAGAAACTGGCTAGAGCTCAGCAACGACAACGCAGCGCAGCAACAGGCAGCACTTCAACTCGAAGCGAAAAGTCACCTGAACAGGGGGCACGAGCAGCGTCCAGCAGCAGCGTCAGTGGTCCAGAGTCCGGGGGTGACCAGCCAAGGAGGGGAAGGGTGATGCAAGTGTGCGTATGCAGCTGCGGAGCTGGGGTGTGCACAACACGGTGACAGCAGGCAGGCTAAGAGCAACGCCAAGCTAATGTGCAATGCCATGTGCACAGGCGGCACGCAGCATGCACATGCAATGCTGCAGGCAAAGCAAGCAGCGAGACGCTGTGTGTC
>BDDA01000657.1:52299-68039 GCA_001662385.1 Chlamydomonas asymmetrica
CGCCTGCACGCACTGCAGTCGTGCCGACTTCACTGGGGCTTTCGGTTCAGTTAAATGGTCTGGTGGGGGACGCATGCTTGGAGGGGGGGAGGGGGGGAGGTGCCTGTGTACGGAGGGGGGGAGGGGGGCCTTACCTTTAGCTGCAGCAGAAGTTCCTCCATGCCAGTGGTCCAAGGTATTGACTTGATCACTTGCTGGATCGCCTGTATGCGCACGCCCTGTTCGTGCAGGTACTCAAACACCCTGTCACAGCACAGCACGCACAGCACACGTGCTGGGTTGCGTAATCCTTTGGCTCTGCAGCAAGAGGTTGTCACAGTGCCCTTGTCGTGCCCACAGTGCCTGAACATTTGGTGCAACGGGTTGGAGGAGCACATTGCCGCACCTGTTCATCAAGTCGAGCCAGCGCCCTGGTACGTAAGAGTCTGCCAGCGCTTGTGGAATCGCCCCTCCGGGAGCAGCTCGATGCACCCAGGTGTCACTGTTTTCTTGCACGATCCTGAAGCAGTGGCCACGGGGCAGCACACACAACAGCAAGAACAGTTGCGGTGCGAAATTCGCGGTTGAGCGGGAACCATCGTGCACGCACACACAACCTGTGCGGTGCTTACGTGTGGTCGAAATCAAACACAAAAAGTGTCCTTGGGTGCGTTGCACTCGAAGCTGTCGCCATCCTGTCAACTGTGCGTGTAGCTGATCGATGGACGCCGAGCGGTGCTGCTCTGACGGTCCCTCCGCAACGCTGGAAGATGCGGGCAGCTGGCACTGTACACCCTGCAGGTGCCAGTGTGCAGGCAAGAGTCTCCTGAAACACGACAGCGCCGTGCCGCGCCAGCATGTCCAGAGCAGCGAGCTGCCTGTTTGGTCACGGCAACATCGCGACACTACCTCGTCCCGAAAGCAAGTGCTCCTAAAGTAAAGCAAAGTGGCTCACATACACTATCCACAAGCAGTTATCGTGGCAGGTGCTTACTGCCTGCGGATTTGTGAAGTTTACGGGCGGTTGACATTCACACGTCGGTCCTGCTCACATCCTGCATGGACTCGGTTGGTGATCGACCAAAAGCCAGGTGGCTGTCTCGGTACAATGCTGCACATCCGGCAAGCTGTCCTAACTTCCTCATTGTGCTGCAACATTTACAGCCGCTCTCGGCGCATGCTGCGCAGACGCAAGGGAGAATGGGTCCAACATCCTGGGGCGTGGCAGTGAGACTCCCCAGGGCAGGCATTGGTCAGATCACCAGTGCAGCCACCACAGTCGGGTGCACCGGGCCGTCAGCGCAAGCCACTGAGCCGTCACAACATCAGATGCAGTGTCGTTACAGGGTCGCTTCACGCCGCATGCAGCCCACAAACGGCGAGGCGGGCGCGGAGGCAGAGACACAAATCACGCGTGTACCAGCACGCTTCAGAAAGATGCGACCGTGGGGCTATGCAGTGTGGTCCCCTGTGGGGCCATGCAGTACCAGCGCATGCATGCACCATACCATTGTGAATCACTGCAATAGCATCGCAATTAGCAGCATCGACATTGCCGTTTGTAGCGTGGCGCTGCCTGGCGAGCGCAGGACGTGCTCACGGCTGATTGCGCAACGCGACAGCTACAGCGCATCACGATTGCGCACAATCCATGCACCTGAATGCCGCCCACCCCACGCAGATAAGGCCCGCATTACACGCGATGCATGCCACCGCATACTGCCTGCCTGCCTGCTTGGCAATCAGGGTGGCAGCTGCAACGCAGCTGCTGCGTCGGCCTTGCCAGGTCCCACGCATGGCTGAGGTGCGGTCGATCACATACACTGATAACCCACTGTAGGGATGCTTCTTCAAGGTACCGGCCCTATGTCCGGCACAGTCCGATGTTGGTTTCGCATGCTACTACTGCATGGCCTTCTTCGCTTCAGGGGAGGCACTGGCCATCATGCCCTGAACACAGCAACCACAGTAACAGCACAATAAATCTAACAGCACAATAACCAGTGAGTCCACGCAGTCAGTCACCGGGTTAATGTAAACAGCAGCGGCAACGCTAGGGGGAAGCGGGTGATGATCGGATGCACTGTACAGCGCAGTGTGTTTGCAACGAAGGTGGTAAAGATCGCATACGCCAGCTGGACACATCGGGCTTGCGCAGCGACGAAAAGACACGCGCCCAATCCTGCCGGTGTCAATGGCAAACACTAACGTCGTGTTTGGGGCGCGTTGTTGATTCATGCTGTATACACCCAAGCATGCAAGGAAACCTGGAGCTGCGGGATGGGCAACTAGTGCTAGTCATGAACGGCAGCATGCAGCACTGCATGCAGCAACAAATGACGCTATCGCCTGTGCACGATCAACGGGAGTGCAAGAGACAGCAATGAGCAAGGCACACTAAGCATGAGCTGCTTGTAAGCAAGGAAAGCAGGGTGGAGCTCCTCGCTGTCCACACGCAACCACACGGTATACGATTAGCAGGAGGCATCTGGACAGCAGCGCGCATGGGGGGTGGACTGGAGCTGGTCATGCCGTTGCGCAGCCGCCATGCCCTGCATGACTGTATCCACGGGCAACGGCAACCGGCTGCTTCGATGTAAACAACAGGGGCGAGGTGTGCAGGGCCGGGCGTATCGCGGCATCCATGTGCTCACCTTCATCAGCATCTCCATCATGGGGTTTGCAGCTGTGGGCTGGTCGTACTCGATTGTGTACTTCTGATCCGGGCTCCCTGGAGGGGTGCATGCAGGGTGCATGCGCCAAGCACAGCAGAATGCAACAGAATGGCCCAACAACACAACATCCAACAGCGGTATACTTGCTGTGGCAAACTGTGCAGAGCTGTGCGGTCGATCACCCCGTGCATGCGTCAATCGCGGCACCCTTCCCCGTCGCCTAGCACACACGCATGCACAGGAACGCACATCATCGCGTACGATTTCCCCTCTGCCTGCTTTAAACGGACAAGGCAGCATGTAGCCGGGGCCGCCATATGAAAGCCGCTAGGTGTGCCAGTAGAGTCTGCTTGCCGCTCACCGAATGCCAGCTCGCAACCGCTGGCAAGCAGGTAGGCGACGCGCGGGCGCAGCTCCTGACCATCCACCCACGTGGAGGAGGCGTCCAGCAGACTCTCGCCCACCAACGCCCGCACAAACACCTGCCAGGTAGGAAGAGCGCATGCATGGCCAGCAAGCATCTCCTACTGCACCTCTGTCCTGCCTCTGTCCACGCCCTTCCATACACACACTGGTGCATAACGCTCGGCATTGCAGGAATGGTTAGAGGCTCAGTGAGACAGGAACCACTGCCGAAGTAGACGTGTGCGCGCCATGTCGTGCACTACTCGTGGCCCTAACACATAATACAGCAGGGGGGCAGGGCCGGCTCTGACTAGTCATCGTCGCTTGCGAGCATTTCACCACGACATGCACCCGTGCCAACGAAATGGAATAGTCCATCATCACACACACACCTGTTTGCCCTTGCTTTCCAGCACAGCGTGCTCCAGGGCAGCTGCGAGCACAGGATTTGCACACCGTCAGTCCTCACGCGTAGTGTACCACTGCACATGTGTGCCCCGCACGGCACGGCATTGTACGTAGCGCACACCGCAGCACCGTCAGCCTTGCGTATTCAGCGCCCAACAGCGTGACCGTGGGCACAAGCATGTGCATGCAGGCAGTGAAAGTGATTCAGGAGGCTGTTTTGTGCGCAGTTGCGAAGCGGAGCAGCTGCCCTGGTTCAGTGTTGCGGGAAGAAACGGCCTGCAGGGTGCATTTGTGGCTCTCACCTTGCGGTCCTGTTATCTGCACATCCGCTGATGTGCCCTGCCCAACGCTGGCCTTAGCCTGGTGTTTCCAGCAGAGAAACGTTTGCAGCGCTCGCGTTGTTTACACTGGCCCACTCGGGGCAAGCAGGGGCAAGCGGCACAGCATAAGCGATGAGATATGCCCACCTTGTCAATAGTGACTGTTTCATTGGTGGACAGCGAAGTCAGCTTAAACGCCTTGGTGCTGCACACGCGACCATTACCCCTTAGGCTTGCGGCTCTATGATATCCTCTGAAAAACCCAAGAAAGCGTGTCGTGCAAGTTGTCGGCAGGCTAATTGATGACATGCGGTCCAGCGTGTCGGTGTCAAGTAAACTATAAGTCACACCCTAAACTGTGGTGACCGCCGGTCCACCACGATGCGGCAAGCGGGACAACAGATGGTCAGGACGGCCTCGCTATGCTTCCAGTATGCTTCCTATATTAGAAATGAACTCATAACTAAATTGAGCAAAATGTTTGTCATGTGGCTGTTTGTAGTGATGGCCACTTTGCTTTGGTCCGAGATAGGGCTGCATTGCATGGTCTCGCCATGGTAAGCACTCGCCATGGTAAGCACTCGCCATGGTAAGCACATATGTCAGGTTCCGCCAGTACGCGGCCGCCAAGGCTCTAGACAAATGTGCGAATGCATTCATGCATGCTGCTAATATGCATGTAAGGGTAGGCCAGAGCAGCAGCAGCACTGCTGGCATGAGGGCAGCATCTGGAGTGGAGTGGGTTGGGCAACGGGGGCGGGTGGGTGGGGGAGGTCTGACCAGGGGGAGCAAGGATCAGTCTCAGGCGGAGGGGTCCAGAGGGAGAAATTAAGCATAAGTCGGTAAGGCCAACGCAAAGGCCTGGCAGGGGCGGCACCTGGGACGGCACCCAGGCTGCATACACAGACACCAAATTATATCCCACCCACCTTCTGTCGCCTGTGCCGTCATCCACCTCTGCCTTTGTGAAGCGCTCATGCTCTTGCATTCCTGCTGCTCTTGCACGCCCGCCTGCGTGACCGCGACTGACGGTCATCTGCATCATGGGGACATCAATACATCGTGCAAATGTCACGTCAGTTCACTGGTCCCGACTGACGCAATTGCCTACATTCAGTGCAGTGCTTGTGGTCATGCAGGCGACTTCCAGGTGATTTTCAAGGCTTGTTGGTCTCACAGCACTCATATGGCACACTCCCTCCGGCCTCAGTAGAACTGGCCGTTTCAGCACGTGAACCGTCGCCAGGATGCAGAGCGAAAACCTGCAGGAGGGGAAGCAGGATGAGGCCTCCCTTCAAGGGATGCTGGACGAACTAAAGGCGTTGCGGGAGGCCTCCGCTCAGCTTGTGTCCCGTCAGGCGCAGCTGACCGCCCAGGTGGAGCTTTTTCTGGGACGTGACCGTTGTGCCAATGATGCGCCTGGAGGTGCCCACAATGGCAGCGGAAAGGTCTCAAACCATCCACACTCTGCAGCGCCAAGCCTTGTACAGCCTTCAGCACCGTCAACTGCTCACTCACCCATCGCCAACAAGGTTGACCAAATGTCATGTCGGACAGTCACTGAGCCAAGCAGGTGTGAAAAGCTGTTGCTTTCAACTTAGCAGGCTGCTAGCTTCCGGTTTTCACTCTCTTGCTTCTCAGAATTTCCCTCGGCGTGCTGCGCACCGCTTGTGCTGTGCGTTGGTTCCGCTTAGTGCGAATTCGCTGTGTATGCAGGCAGCTGGCCCTGTTACCGTTCAGTGACAGATACATTTGTGTGAGGGACCCGAGCGGCCCGGCTTTTATCTTGAACCATCCTTAGGCTGTTTGTGCGCCCTTGCACACGTTGAAACAGGTGGGCAGCTGGGCTGCCCGAGGCAGTCTTTTCGCTCGTCATATCTCAGCTCAGCTTTGGTAGCGCTAGGCCTGGCCACAGTGCAGACCTGCAACAGCTCCAGGAACAGCTTCATACGCCATCCTGGGGCCTCGGACCGCAGGCGCGCTTGACGTCCGATGACAGCCCTGCCCTAGACCAAACACCCCGTTCTTCAAAGGCTGCAATCAGGCTGGTATGCCGTTCATGGCGGGACCTAAGCACCGCTTGCACGGTCTCCTTGAGCCTGCAAAAATGGCCTCCGGCGCGTCCAAGCATTGCAGCAAGTTTCCGAGGGCTTGCAGAACTCGACTTGTCAGAGTGCATGTACCACCCTTGTGGAGTGGGCAGGCTGGGCAACATCCTGTTGGACCTGACAGGTGCGGAGTGTCTCACGTGCCCTAACGTGTTGAGTTGGTTTCAGAGCCGTTTGTGACACTTTTTGTGCTGTGGTTGCCACCTGTGTTTCGACACAGATACAAGTGTGTTTGGTTCCATGAGACTATGACCTGCTTGGCGTTGGAACCATGGGCTGGACGCACGGTCTGTTTTACCTAGCACAAGTCATTGGCGCGTATGTTTACTTCAGCAGCCATGGTATACGGATTCCTCAACACGCGGTCTTTGCTGCACTCAGGAAGCTGCATACCTACAGGTACCACACCTGCAACTCCGACTGGTCCAGCCAAGTCCAACCTCTCTGACAGACTGCCCATCTTGCTTTTGATGCTGCCTGACAACCCTCCCAGCCCTCACAGGCCTGACGTCCCTCAAGCTCAACACACACCTGCTGTGTGGACCCGCCCAGGCCCTGGGTGCTAGGCCGCAGCTGGCGCTTGCAAGCACTCCTTCAACGCAAACCTGGTATACCTGGGGCCCAGGCGATCGACTGCCCACCGCTATCGCGCGAGCAGGGGACGACGGTGCGAGCGGTGCCGCAGTGCCTGACCCTGCAGGACCCAGTACAAGCAGCGCCGCCGCTGGTGGCAGCAGCGGCAACATCAGCAGCAGCAGGGGCACTGGTAGCGACGCCGCTGTTGAGTCGGAGGGCTGGTATTCCTGCCGGGTGTGGACAGGCGCCGAGCGCAACTTTGTGGTCCAGGTGCGTTGCTTAATTGGCAGATGGGTGCCGGTTGCACCTGTTTGCGTCTACCGTAGTGCAGAGGCATCAGAGTGCTTGGGACGAGTGTTCCGGGACCTTAGCGAGTGGCACACAATGCACCAGCTGGCAGCCTTGCATTATACACTGCCTACCTATCAGCTGAGAACAGGCGAGCTTGTAGTGTTCGCATGCAAGCAAACGACGGCCTGGTGGTCCCAAACTGTGGGTGCCAAACCGTTCGTTTGCTTACGGCAGCCGCCAGATCAGCGCAGCCACCTCGTCATCAACAGGTGCACCCACCATATGTATACAGTGTGCACGCTGCATGCATGTGCACCCCCACTGGTTCTGGGTGTGCTGACGGGACGGAACATGCACTGCAGGACAATGCGGTTACTCTTTGCCGTCACCAAGAGCATGGCCACCTATGTAGTGTTACACTTCAAGCATAAACCCGCGGGAGTTGTTTCCAAAGCCAAGCAATAATGTATGGCTGGCTCAGCCTCTCCATTTCCCTCGCATGCTGATTGCAGATCCCGCAAGCGCTCAGCCGGCTGACGTCACTAGCACACCTCACCATCCAGGAAGGAGAGAAGCGCATGGACAAGTAGGTACTGCTGGGCTGGTGGCTGCTGCCTTTACATGTCAGCGCAGTGGTTCAGGGCTGTGCACATATGAATGCACCACAGGATGGTGCACGTAGCGCAAGCATTCATTTGAGCTGACACCTAACCAGCGTGCTTAACCAGGGGCTAAGTCATTTACTGGCTTGACATCTGGTGGCCTCACAGGTCGTTTGTAGGGGGATCGAGTCCGTGGGTTTTGTTCGCCCTCGCCCCTCATGCATGCAAGCTGTGGTGGACACAGCTGGCGTGTTGATGTGTTGCGAGCAGGCCGCCCTCTGCCTGCAGCCCGGTCCTGCAAGGCGTGTCGACGCTGATGAGAGGTGCCTTGCTGCCGTCCCTGCCTGGCCTTCGCAGCCTCACGCTCAAGGTGAGCGGTAACCCCCTTTGAACGCATTACAGCCTTGCGTGGTTATGACTGCCTTTGTGTTTCCTGTTTCCATCTGGGGGGAGCGTAGGCTTCGGCTAGAAAGCTCTTCGTATCCAAATCTATCTGTACCTTTAATGCCCACGGAAGCACCATGCTCAAGGGTGCTCAAAAACAAGCTGCTGCCTGAGTGGCTTAGTATTGGGGTGCACTGCATACCGTTCCGTGCCGATGTATAGTACAGGCCAGCTGCATGCAGGGTACGTGTACCGGTATGTACAGTGCCGCCATTGCACATGCCGAATTGTACCGGGTGTACGGTATATGTGTGCCGAATTGTAGTGTGCCGAATTGTTGTGGTTGTACAGTATATGTACCGGTAATCCGGTATGTACCGGTATGATGTTTCAAATTTGCTTGTCGGCTGAACACCCGACGCGTTCACCAGATGGGTCGGTTGCGATTGGTGTGAATTATCTGGGCGCGAGCATGCAACACTTCTTCGCATCTCGAGTGCTGAAGAGGTGGATGGTTGCATCGCGATCCATTGGCCATCCCTCCCAGGGCGTTCGTTTCCAGTGTGACCGCTTGCTTGCTCGGTCACCGCCCTGTACCTGCGTGCATGCATGCATGCAGGGCGTCTGCAGCGACTTTGTGGCCAGCAGCGTGCAGCGCCTGACGGCGCTCACGCGCCTGCAGGTGGAGATGCCGTTCGCTCAACTGGTCTTCTCAGGCATGGCCGACATCCAACTGCGCTGCCTGAGTGCTCTGCGCGTGCTAAGGGTGAGCTTGATGCAACACGACACTGACAGCGCTGTGTTCCTGCCGGCCCCACTCTTCACAGCAACCTGTGCAGCTGCTGTACTGTGTATGTTGTGTTGTGCAATTGTGTTCTGTCACGAGTCACTTATTGACTTATGACACATTGGCAGCTCAGCCGAACGGCACATCCTCCCCATGCGTGGGGACCACGAGTGAGATATATTCAGATATCTGATGAATCTGCTTCGCCCTAAGCCTGCTGCTTATCACCCAGCGCATTCCTGTGCAGCACGCTGCATGATGACATGCGGCAGCCTGTTGTTCTGCCTCTTGAACTGCTGTTGTACTGCTGTTGTTTGCGCGGCAGGAGCTGGACGTGGGTGTGACTGTGTCGCAGATTGTCTCGCCGGTCCCTACAGCGCTGCTGCGCGCGTTGCAGGCGCTGCCCAGCAGCCTTGTGGCGCTCTCCGTCAAGGCTGTGGACGCCATTTCGGACCCCAACGTGCGGTTGTGGGGCATTACGGTACCTCTTTACCACTTATCACTTTATTAGGACTGGTTCAGAGCTACGAGAGCCCAATGACTGTGTATGCAAATTTGCCTGACAGGCCGGGCATTTGCGCTCGACATGATCGCCGCGTGAACCTTGACACCTTGCGTTGCCGTGTTGCCGTCTTGGGCAGCAGCGCACGCTCCCAGCCGTAGCGGTCTCAGCGACGTTGCACCCGTCCACACCTGGGAGAGAGAGATGTTACACGGGGAGGCATAGCCTATGGCTCAGCCCCACACCAAGCAAGCCACCAGAGTCCCGACTCCATCATGTGTGGTTGTGTTGTTGCCCACGTTATGCCTGCAGGATTGGTCTGTGCTACAGGATATGTCTACGCGGCTCTTGCAGCTCACACGCTTGGAGCTCAACCTTGGCCGCAGATCAGTGGCAAGAGGTGGCGGCCGCCTCGCCGGTGGTTTCGGAGGCATTGGTAATGGTCTCGGAGCGGGGATGCACCTTGGCAACGGAGGGCCCCCGCTTTGGCCTGGCCTGGGGGCTGTGGCTGGGACTCAAGCGATACTGCAGGACGAGGCTGCGGCTGAGATGGCTCATGCTCACGCCCGCTGGCTTCAGATCATGCACGCTCGGGCGGCTGTGCCGGCCGTCGTGGCGGCGATGAACGCTGCGGCGGCGACGGGCTCCACTACTGGTGCTGCGCCGGGCAGTGCCGGAAGCGGCGGTGCAGCGGCCATGGGGCCGCCGCCAGCAGCCCCCGCGCCCATCCACGGCGGGATATTGACTGCCGCCCTGGAGGGGGAGCATGCAGCGGACACCACGGAAGTACCTGCCGCCGACGATAACGGCGTCTCAAACGAGGGGCGGTTGTCGGCCAAGACGGTGGCAGAGCTGGCACAGCTGTTTCAGCATGGGCGCGACCGTGCTCGTCTTCGTCGTGAGCAGCAGCTGCTGCTGAGGCAGGCGTCAGCGTCCGACTCCGGCCCATCGGGCGTGCCGGCTGGCCCCAGCGCCGCGCTCACAGCGGCGAAAGTGGATGCAACCACGCAGCTGGCACCACAAACACCGGCAGCAGCGGCAGCAGCAGCAGGACTATCGGAGGCTGATGCGAAGCCCCCACCCGCAGCAGCGGGACCATCTGCTGAGTGTGCCAAAGGCGCTGAGGGGGAGGCATCCGGCGGGGGTCGTGGTGACGTCGGCACGGCAAGCGCGGCGCCTTTGCTGCAAGATGCACAGCTGCTGACGCTTCGGCAGCCTCTGGTGGCATCAGCGCCGTCAGCAGCAGCAGGACACGCCCCGCCTGCTGTGCCAGGGACAACGCCAACACTCATGGAAGCTACAGCAGCAGCAGCAGCAGCAGCAGCAGCAACAACACCAGCAATGCGCCTGCTGCGATTGCTGCCAGCTATGGCATCGGAAGCCCGGGCTACGCCTAGCTCTTCGTCATCTGTGCGCACAGAGTGCCCAACGCCAGGTGATGAGCGTGAGGTGTGCTGCGCAGCGTAGCGCTGAACAGGAGCGCAAGCAGGTGGATGCACATGTGTTGACAGGGCGGTGGTGTGCCATCACAGCATATTGTATGCAACGTCAGCTGGGTGTAGAGGGATGTCTTCGTGAAGGTCATGGTGGATCGTGCACCAGGTTTGCTTCAGGATGTGCTTTCACTGAGATTTCCTTGCAAAAAAACCATTGCGCTGCGTTGTGGGCGTGGATGGGTGTGCGCGTGAGCGGGTGGTGTGGAGTACGTTATGAAGTGGGTGCGAATGTACTGTACAGAGCACGCGACGCTGTTGAACGAAATGTTGAACGGTCATGCAAGCGTGCGCAGACCTGTCCTCTGGCATGACGCGTCCGCGTGAACCATGCTGCTCCCACGTACGCCTTGCCTGGCTGCCTGCAGAGCGCTGGCAGCTGCGCCACCTCAGCGCGGACCTGTGCAATCTGACGGCGTGGCCTGCGGCGCTGCAGCCGCCGCACACCGGCGCCCACCGCCTCACACACCTCAGCGCGCCGCGCAACGGCCTCAAGGAGGCTCCGCCGCTGCTGGCGGCGGGCGCGCCCGCGCTCACCCACTTGGACCTTTCCTACAACAGGTGACGGGTTGTAGGAAAGGCGCCTGGGTTGTAGGAAAGTTCCGTTGTTCACAATGCCCTCGTATTCTGCCATGTGGGCATACTTGCATGATCGCCCCCCCCCCCCAGGTCTTCCTTGCCTGCCACTCCAGGGAAACATTGGCCCGGCTCGACAGCTCAGAATGTAAGGACTTGAACCTGATAAACCTCTGATCTTTCCCTTTCTCCGGCGCCCATGACTGCCTGCCTGTAGCTTGACGGAGTTGGCAGCGCCAGCGGGCAGCCTGCCAGCGCTGGTCACCGTTGAGGTGCCGTTCAACTTCCTAACGAGCGCCAGCGTCACCGCCGCGCCACGCCTGCGCCGCCTGGTGGCGCACCACAACCAGCTGACCGAGCTGCCGGAAGGCCTGCCGGCCTGCTCGCACCTCCAGGTGGGGGGCTGTTACTAATGTCTGCACAGCGTTTACGTGCTGCCGGAAGGCTTGTCGGCCTGCACACACATCCAGGTGGGGAGCGGTTACGTTATGTCATGTTATGTTACATCAGGAGCATGATGGCCACACGGCCCATGCTCCCCCAGATGGGGACCAGGCGAACAGAAGAGGTTCACCAAATACAGGCTATGCGCAGGGGGAGCTAATGTTAAATGTATCAATGTCTGCACAGCATGTAAGTGCAAGCCGGAATGGTGTGGTCCCCACTTGGGGAAGCATGGACCGTTCGGACGATATTCTCCAGCTGTAACATAACAGTCAATCCGAGTGCGACATACCGTAACATGGCAGCATACACAGGCCGCGGTGAAGGGTGCATCTCTGTTGCGCTGCCAGGGATACAGCGCTGCTCCAGATCAAGCAACAACTCGAGTGAGGAGCCGTCCACATCACCGAGCCTTCCCTGCTGCGAGCGCAATGCGAGCGGCTGTACGCTAGCAGCAGGGTAGGCTCGGTGTTGCGGCAGGCGTCGTACTCGGGTTGCTGCTCGATCCGCTTGTTTGGGAGTTGCATCTGCATCTGCACTTGTATCATACACACATTGCCGGAGTGTGCTTTGACACCTGCGTGCATCGTCCAGGGGAGCCATGCACGCGCCAGGCACAGGCGCCTGACACCGGCAATGCACCACCGGATTAAATGTTTCCATTGAAAACCCTAAGCCCTAAACCCTAAAACCCATGGCGGGATCTTGGCTTCTAGCCTGCCTCGTTTCCAGCACGTGTGTGTGTGCGTGTGAGGAAATAAACTGTGGGCCGTGTGTGTGTGTGCGCTGCAGCACGTGGACCTGTCGTGCAACGCGCTGACCCGGCTGCCGGCGCTACCTGAGCGGAGCCACCCTGGAGCATGCGGGGGCGCCTTGCTGGGCCTCAGCAGGTGCTTGGTGCACCTGGACATCAGCACCAACCTGTGAGTATTGGTAGTGACAGCATAGAAAGCTGCTGCATTAGTACGGTACCAGCATTACTACCACCGAACCATTGCAGCAATCCTGCCCAGTTACTCAACATGCGCGCGCCCCTATGCATGGTGGACAACGCTGCACCGCATGTTTGTGCTTCCTAAGAGGTCCAGGGACCAACATATATGTGTGGTGTTTCAGTGTTTGTGATCACGAGCGTTTTAAGCTAACACGCGTTCAGCCCACAGATATGCAATACACTTAACTACGTGCATTACTGTTTTGCATGCAGGCTGAAGGGCGCGGTGTCTTCTGCGCTCGCGCCTCTGTGCAGCCTAACAAGCCTCACACACCTCAACGTCTCCCAATCCGTTGCACATGGTGGAGGCTCGCCCCTCACCACGCACAATAATGCTTCGCGCCCGGGCTTTGGTGGGATGATGGTTCCGATTCCCAGACAGGCCGACCAGGGTGATGGTGGTGGTGGGGACACTGCTGCACAGTGGCATAGGTGGCAGCCGCGACCTGCACATCCCGACGCCTGCCCCAGCAGCACGCATGCCGGGGCTCCAGGTGGGGATGCGGGTGCCAGTGGCGGAGCTGGCAATGGCGGCGATGGCCGCATGTTGCCAGATGGATTCAGCCGGCTGACCAGTTTGAGGTACGCGTGTGATCGAACTTGTACCACCTAATCCTAGTGTGTTAGTGCACCGGTCAACCTCTGTCCATATCAGCCGCGATGAGAGGGGTTGCACAATGTGTGGGTGGATGGAGCTAGGCTAGGCTCTATCCACCCACACGTTGAGCGCCCCCTCTTGTCTCGGCTGATATCGACAGAGGTTGGGCGGGTGCATGCACTAGTGCCGGGGAGGCAGTTGGTTAGATTGATTAGATCCACTACTAGCCGATCCTTGGCACACCAACCCCGTGCTCCCGTTCGCTGTTGGAATTGCTTGGCTTGGCGCAAGTGATTGCCGCACCGCAGGAAGATACATCGGTGGTGGATGCATGCCGTATTGCAGAAAATGTATGCGTGTGAATCATGCCATGGCATAAGATTACATGCAAACGCCTCTCCCTTTCCTGCATTTCCTTGCACACTTCCTCGGTGCCTGATCAGGCACCTCCATGCAGCCGGCCTGCGCTTGGTGGCACTGCATCCGAGCATGAGCCGGCTGCAGCGCTTAGCCACCCTGGAGCTTAGCGACAACGCACTGAGGGTGCTTCCCGAGGCCGTCATGGCGAACCTCACATCGCTCACTCGCCTAATGGTGGGTTATGTTGTGTTACGTCAGGAGCGTGTCGGCCAAACAGCCCATGCTCCCCCCAGATGGGGCCCAGGCAAGCACAAGAGGTGACCTGATGGTTGGTTGGCATGTGCTGCTCAAATGCGTACCGTACACCAGTGGCAAAGGCAGCGCAATGCCTGCCCTTTGCAGCTTGCCTTATGTGAGTGCACAAGTCAGTTGTGAGGCGCCGGACTCGTGCAGGACTCGTGCACCCTTGGATGTGCATGTGTCCGGGGCCTCAACTGACTTGTGCACTCACGTGAGGCAAGCTGCAAAGGGCAGGCTTATTGTTTGAGGGTTGGATCAGATGCGCGGTTGCGCGGTGATGTGTGCATTGTGCCGGTGCTTGCATGACAGTTCCTTGCGCTGAGTGTATGGCTCAGCCTGAGGGTGTACGAGGACACGTCAAGTGCACTGCTGTACGGGAAGAGGCACAGTAGCAAACGCAAACCGGCATGGATGGATTAAATGCCACTGCTTTGTGATTTGTCATACCATGTGGTGCCACATTTAGTTGGCCTTGGGGAGGATGCCAGCCAGTTGATGGTGTCAGGCGTGTGTTTGTGTGCCAATGTGCCATACAGTTTCAGGTGTACTCTGGGTGTACTGTGTGCATTCATGTGTACCGCGTGTATGTGATGAGTCACCCCCTGCTCATGCGCAATGCGTGCAGGTGGGCGCCAACCAGCTGCGGTCGCTGCCACCCAGCGTGTGCACGCTGCAGAGCTTGGAGGAGGTGGATGTGAGCGTCAACGCGCTGGAGGAGCTGCCAGAGAGGATATGGGGGATGCCGTCGCTCAGGCTACTGCGCGCACAGGTGGGTGGGTGATGATTGATGAACGATGACCCATGATGAGCCATACTGACCAATAGTGATACCATGTTCCATGTTTGTCCTGCGGCCGGCCAGGTCACTCGCATCTGCATGCGTGAGGTGCACATAGGGCCTGATGTGCGTGTTCGGTGAAGGGGGACGGGGAGAGGGGGATTATGCGAGGTGAAGGGGTAGCACGGGTGGTAGGATGGAAAGAGAACAGCGCCCCCTGAGGGTGCTGAGGCCTACGCCGCTATGCGGCTATGCTGCATTCGTGGTCATTCCATGCTTAATCCGTTAATCGTGTCACTTTGGCGCACCTCTCCTCGCTTCCTTGCCCCCATTCGGGGGACGCCTGGGTAGGTCAGCCAACCTACTCTTGATATTGACATTTGATCGTCCACGTGTATTGTGCAGTGCAACGCGATCGTCCAGCTGCCAGTACTGCCGCGAGCGCACGCGCAAGCGCCCGCGTCAAGCGCTCCCGCTGCAGACGACAGCGCAAGCGATGCTGCAGTTGCAAGGCAGGCGAAGCGGCAGAGGGGCAGCTGCGAAGGTGACCTTCAGCATAATGGAGGCGGCGCGGGCAACGCAAACCAGCAGAGCGCGCACGCGCAGCGCTGCGGCGCGACGCAGGCCGCGATGCGCCCTCCGCAGCAGCACAGTCAGCGGTACGGTCAGCACCACGAGCAGTACAACTCCCCCGCACTGGCACCGCTGGAGAAGCTGCACCTGCAGTACAATTTGCTTCTGGGGCTGCCGACCGGTCTGCTGGAGGGATTGACGCACCTGAAGCAGCTCCGATGTGATGTGGGTCTGGTGTCCTCCCGCACGGCGCAACAGGACCTGGCCACACGCGGATTGCAGATCGAGGTGCGGTTGCGCTATTGACGCTTTCGCTCGGCCTGCCAGCCACAGGCCTGGGGATGCTTGTTGAGAGGGGATCAGGGTAGCCATGCATGCATGCAAGGTGATGATTGATGCCGCACATGGCATGCTACATGTGGGCATACCGTATGCGTGGGCGTGTGGGAGCGAGCGCACGGCTGACGATGTGCGCGTTTCGAGGTCCGCCATGTGTCGTGGTGTCAGGCATGCGACTGTTAGGCAGCACACGGGTTTTTGCGGTTGGGATGGGGGACGGCGGGGCCAGATACTGGGCCAAGGGGGAG